>VVHJ01001294.1:0-12717 GCA_015107715.1 Tylochromis polylepis
CCACATCTGACATTTACTGCTGATCCTAGTAACTAACACACACATACACAGACACATATACAAACACTTCTGCATAAACAAACAGCTATTGACTGAAGGATAAAGCAATGGGCCCCCATGATGAGAGGCCCAGCAGTAAGCTTGTCTCCTTGTCCCTCGCACAGCAGGGTTAAAAGCACTCCCTGCAGGAGTTGGTATACACACACACAGATTCACACACACCCAAACTTATTTTGTCTAAATGAGTTTCTGTGCTACAGTTTGCTTCAAAGTGCATGTGCTCTGACCAGTTAGTTAACGTTTTCTCTTTCAATTTCTGCCTCATTTCCTGTTTCCTATGTTATGGGGAACCATTGATGCTGTCGTGGAAGGAACCATTGTTCCTTTTTTTTTCTTAACTATTTTTTTCCACTTTGCTTTCATATTTACTTCTGTCATATTTTTTAAGCACTTCTTAACCTTCATACAAAGATCACCGGCTTCCTATCTGGCACAGAATCAATCACTTTCCAAATAAAACATACATCAGAAAGAGACCCCCATGCTATGACAAGGGGCCCCACGCTCTCTTTGTATAAATCAAGCTCCTCTAAACTCCCTGGAAAGCTGGGGCCCTGAGAAAAAGTCCCCTGAGTGGCTGTGGAATGATATCCGATGCAGAGGGTTGGGGTGAGGCCGGGGGCTCTGGGAAGTGCACCCCCATGGTTTGTCCCTAGTGTCTCCGCAGCCTTACTTGTGAATGCAGTCATCCCAGTCGAGTTAATTGGGAATTCCCTGAGTGCACGGCACTGATGAGAGCATGATGGAGAGGAAAGTTTTACTCTGGCTTTCCAAGGAAAACACAACGAGGATCTAGATGTGCACCGCAGGCCATCATGAACTGGAACAGCGACAGAATTGAGCAAAAATAAATAAAAATGTATGTGTGCACTTGGAGAACGGGGGGTGGAAAGAGGTAGGATTGGGTGGCAATCCATCTGTCAAGACGGAAATTAGGCAAGAGTGGCCTGATAAAAGGGAAACTTTGTCGGGGGTGCCACAACTGTGAGGCTTCTTGTACCTACAACTTTGTGTTTGTCTGTGTCCTGAGATCAAAAAGAAAGAAAAAAAGACCCAGAAGACAAGGATGAAAACTAAACTTTAGACAAAGACTGCCAAGACAATCTGCTGCTGTGCACACGCACACACACGCACACAAAGACACACACACACACACACACAAACATATGTCTCCAGATGTGAGCATCTATCTTCCCCTGACCGCATCACGTACCTGTCCTGCAGAACTATCATGTAATATCAAATATCAAAGAACCTGAAGATGTGTATAATCTTTGTTTTTCTTTTTCTTTGGGGGGGGTTGTTTTTTTAAGCGAACAACAGAACAGAGTTAGAGACATTACTGAGCACTCAAGAGAAGAAAAGGAGATTTTAATGAGAGAGAGCAAAAGAGATAAAGTAAATGGCAGAGGGGTCAAATTAGAGAGCAGGGATGGCTCGGATTCAGGAAAGAGGCAGAAAGAGCAAGGAGGGAGTGAACAACTATTTGACTGAACAGACAATCAGACTCCAAGACTGAAAAGGGAAGGGGGGAGGCGGTTCTGTATTGAGAGGAGATGTGGAGGGGGAGGATAAAGTCTGTAGGGAAGAGCAAAGGAGGGGAGGATTGAAGAAAAATACAGAAATGAAACAAAATGTGATTAAAATATGGTTTTTCCTGTTCAGACTGATGCATTCCAGCCGGTGCAGCAGAAGCCAAACTTTCCATCTTCAAGCTTCGTGAGGACACTCCCATTGGTCTGTCACGACCTGCCCCGCAACCCCCGCCATGTACACCACAAACACGCTTGTGCGCACACAAACTCTCTCACCCTTCTTTTGTCTAGCGGAGCGAAGTGAATCAAAGGGAAAATAATTCACAGCTGCAGAAGACTTCAAAACCAGGAGGCCCCTCGTTCTCCATCTGCACCCCTACCCTTCAAATGATCATAAATCATTCTCACTGTATCACCGTCACGACGCCTTTTATTTACGAAACACCCCGTAAGTCAGGGTCCCACACAACCGCGGGGCTGGAGCTACTGCTTTACCCCAAACACCCGGATGTGACCCACTGTTGCTGAGGTAACTGCCAGTACGTATGTTGTGTGTTTGTGCGTAAAGGTCGGGGCCAGGGCCGACGCAGCGAGATGTGTGGACCCCCTCACTCAGGACTGTGGCTATATCCGCCTGGCCTCTGTCAACCTCCACTTTGATCCAGTAGCCATCAACACTTCATTACTCTGCAGCCCGTCTTCCTCTTTGCTGCCGCTTCGCACAAACGGCCTTGTCCCTGCTCTGCAGTCGGGGAGTTTACATCGCTTAGCATAGAGTGCTCATTCTATTCTCACCCACACCCACACACATATTATTCTCAGGTTTACACAGATGTGCCGATGACCCTCTGCAAAATACTTGTACCTGTTCGTCAAAGGTGATTGAAAGCCTCGAGCTACTGAACCAAACCGAGACGACTTGAACTGAATTGAATGAACATTTTATTAGACTAAGGCCCTAATTTTTATTCAAATAGTGAGATTTAAAAATGTTCCCGGACATGTATATAGAGCTCCAATTTTTCAGTTTCACAACTCACAATTTCCTTGTGTGCATGCATTAAAAATCTACAACTTCTGATTTGCATGCTTTAAGAAAAAGTTGTTTAAAAAAAAAAAAAAAGCATATAGTTGTCAATGTTTATGGGGAATGCAGTGAATTTGTATACTGCAGAAGCCTTAAGAGCTGATGAGTGAGAGGGTGAGTGACAGCTCTGTTCTTTGCCTCCACCACAGCCTGTTTGGAGTCGTATTTGTTCATGTATGTACACACAAACACAGACGTGCAAAAGAATTGAAAAGTGCGCATCTTTCTACCTCGTGCGCAATTTGTATCCCTTTTCCTGTGGAATCCCGCCCGTTTCACAATCACCTGTTGTTTTATGAGTGAGTGCGTCTGCAGACGCTCAGAGCCAAAAGCGCTGAGAAAACCACCAGAAATACCGGACACAGCTGCAGCCGTCAGGCAGCAGAGCTAGACAAACACAAAGAGGAGGATGAACTGAGGGAATACAGGAGAGAGGACAGGAAGACAAAAATAGAAACTTGGAAGTGTTTTGTGCCAGCGATAAATAAATTTGGGCATGTTTATATTTTGAGCTATCCATGCCATGTCAAGAGTATAACAAGTCTAAGAACTCTGTGGCACAAAATCAGCAGCATGCTGGCCAAGATGTTTCTTGGCAGCCTTCTGCTGATAAAACACCACAAAGAAAAGACAAATGAGAACTCTGACTAGAAAAGAAATGCGAGAGCCAAGATGCCAGGATAAAGGGAGTGATTATGGTGTCACTGAAAGTGCAAAAGGAGGCGGGGTGCAGGAGTAGGTAAAGGAATGCTGGGATGTAAATACATGAAAACATAATAACATTAGCTCATTAGAAACTGTTTACCTCCCTCTGTTTCTCTTTCTGTTTCTCTTTCCACCTTCCTCACTTGATCTCTTTTACGGACACTGAACCATCTCTAAAAGTCTGCCACGTTGCTTATCTTTACACCTCTCGCTTTTACTGTGTTCCCTTCCATGCCAAGGCATGCAGAAAACACAAAAACAAGTGTGTAAATGAAATAGACACATACAAGGTTCCAGAGGCTGACTTATCTCGGTGAAGGAGCAAAGTGCAAATGCAAAAGAATGAGTGAGGGGGCAAAACCAAGAAAAAAAAAAGGCTAGTCCTATTTAAAGTTGCCTTTTTTTTCTTTTTTTTTTTAAATTACCCCATCACAGAACAGGGCAGGCTTACACAGAACGGGGCCTGCACAGACCCGCTTGCTTCTTTTGGGTCCACAGCATGAAAAAGGAATAAGGGAAAGGAAAGAGAGAAGGGGGAAAAAATAAATAAAGGTGCATTTGGACAAATGCAAAGTGGCATGAGATGGAAAGACACACAATAAATGTGTTCTTTTCCCATCCTTGGTTTGCAGGGAAAAAAAAACAAAACAAGTCAGGCCAAGGGTAGGCGAACAACATTTTTTAGTTTTCTAATAAATGAAGGCAGACACACAAATTGAACCCCTATTCAGACCTAGGACAGACAGAAAAAAAAAGAAAAAAAACTTGGCAAGAGACAATGTTTCTCACACACAATGCGGTGAATGTCTCCTGACCAGAGAGAGCCCTGACGGATGACCTTTACAAGGATACAACGCTTCTCAGCTGCCCTCCCTCACCAGAGGCTGGAACCACATGGAAAAACTGACCCCCTTGAAACCCGTTCCACCATGCCTGAAGGTCCCTCAAGTCAGTGGGCTCGTTTTGCCCTTTGTGTCAAGTTGGGGTGGGGTGGAGTGGGGGTGGGGGGTTGACAAAGTTGCATGGATCACTGCATTCCAGGAATAGCTGAATCAAGCCTTATAGTCTCTTCCATGCTGTTGTCAGTCTCTCTCCATCCTGCATCGCTGTGATCACAGACAGTGCTCCCATTGAGGTCTGGCAGACGGAGAGACAGATGAGCTTGCATGCAGACAGACAGACACACAGGGCTGTGCTCTACATCAGAGCTCCACTCTCCTTCCACGCTATGAGTCAGCACGTCTAACCATAAACTCTGTGCCCTGGGTGCAATGGCTTCTGGCCTACAGTGACCATCTTGTGAGTGTCCTCACTATCCCTGCACCATAAGTATAAGAGGAGATCCTCCTATTAATACTGAAATCTCCATGACCTGTGCCAGGGTGCCAAAGGGGAAAGAGGGGGCAAGCCCAAGATTGATATTTGCTTTATTACCGATTCCTCTGCTGGTCTATCAATGCGGCATCTTTAAAGTCCTGCAAGAGGAGCAGGAGAGAAAGTAATGTACCAGTGTGGGCAGCTGGGCAAGATCAGAATCGGAGAAGAAACAATAGAGCGCGAAGATGAGTGTGCAGTCAGATTGTTCCAGGCTACCCTGTTTATTCCCTGGTTGTCTCTTACTTACGGAACAGACCACATAACTCCCATACCTCTAAACAGAGCCATGCTCAGGCTAACAGGCTGAAGTGTAAATACGTCAGAAATACATCTCCCGCTCCAGCCGCTGAGTGTCTCCTCTGATCCTGAACAGCACATGTTTTCAAGCAGCCATTGCCAAAGAGTCTCTGAGAACAGTGCAACCCCCTCTCTCATCCCCTTTGTCACCCTGTCTTCTCTGGGCTCACTGCTTCCCGAAAAGTCCAAACAGAGAAGACAGGAGAGGTGTACCTGTGCAATAGTGAGAGACAGATACTTTCTAGATACAAGACTCTTTCTCCGTCTCTCAGCCTGTCTTACATCTGCCAGGAGTATCCCTCTTGGGTCATTCCTTCAACAGATGCCATGGCTCCAAGTGCCAACAGCTCCGTCTCCTCCTCTTCCTTCCTCCCACTGTCCTGGCACAGCCAACCCAAGGCCTCTCACCAAACATGAGAAGAGAGGGTGGTGATCAATAAAAAATGAAGGACAGAGGGGAGGAATGGAAGCAGCAGAGGTTAGGTGGCCAATTCTGGAACCGTGAGGAGGAGGGTTGCAAAGAAAATAGGGGGTAAAGTGTGGGACAAGTAACAAGAAAAGCATATTAGCCCAACTTTGCCTCCCTGTTTTACTTACCTGCAGAGAGGAAAAGTGGTAATTTGGATGTGGAAGCGAGTGTGTTTGCACTGAGCGGGTGACTGGGTTTAATATGATGCAGTCGTGGATTTATGCAAACAACCTGTGCTATAGGTGTGCGTCTTACCTTAACGGTGCGGTGGTGTTTGCGGGAAGGGTGACAGCGCATGTTGCTGGTGTTGCAGCAGCCCGTGCAGCGCTTCACCTCCACACAAGGCGGCCATATCAGGAAGTTGGCAGACGTGGGATCCACCTGGCTCCTGGGGATCTCATAGATCACCGTCCGTGTCTTGCACACTGCAGGGACTGCCTCCTCCACTGTAACAGAGATGGACGAGAGGGGGGAGAGAGGGAAAGTCGAGTTAATGACTTTGGTCTGCGCCGGCATTTGTTATCATCTTTTCCATCTCGATGTACTGTTGTAATCTGTCCCGTTTGCTCACAGCTGCTTCATGCATTCTTTCGCTGCTCGTTATTTGATGAGTCATTTGATGTGGGAGCTATTTGTCTAGGCTTAGATCACACCCAACCCCATTTAAGGCTGTTAAGAAGACAAGCTATCCAAAAAAAAGCTGATCTCATATCAGCTAAGAAGCTTAGGACTCAGTGAGACATTAAAAGAGTACTCCTTTGTTCAGAGACCTCAGTGGAGTTAATGCAGCATGACAAGGCCAGAAACCCTTACGTGCACCGGTGGGAAATCTAATAATGGCCTTTGACCCCGCTGGCTGTAATAAAGACTTTAAGTATTCATAGCAGATTTAATGCTCCGAGAGGCACTTAAACCTAAAGATTTGAGAGTGTGTACAGTAAGATGCCATTATGTCGTAAAGATGATATGTGCATCATGTGTAGACAGCTGCCAAAATGGTATACAGTACATTACACTTATACATGAAATACAACCAGCTGCATTATCCTGTGTGGCTTTAAATGCTGTGCCACTTAGGGTAGAGAGTCTTAATGCACACGCATCACACATTACATGGTATTCTACACGCCTCTATCAGATATCGTACCGCGTGGCGTTTTATGAAGAAATCTGCCTGAGAGCCCAGGCGAGCTGCAACTTGAGCCCTGAATGCCTGGAATTTCCACGCTCAAGGATATATTTCTCTCCTGACGCGTGTGCCTTAGATCTGTGAGCCTCTGGCCAATTACAAGGCTTCGTGTCAGACGGCCTCGTCAACCTCGCGCACCAGTCTCATTTCTCATGATTCCTTGATTGCAGTAAATACCGGGTAGACATCTTCATTAGGGTTCCCTTTTATCCATAAAAAGCCAGCATAAAAGCCACTAACCATTAGCTTTGTTTGAAATTAGTGTAAAGTGATCGGTTTCATCTCCTGGGAACTCGTGTCGGGGGTGATATTTAAGACGCGGGTTATTTTTAGGGCGTCTTTACACTGTAATCGTATGTGCCAAAGTGTGATGTAGGCTATATGGTGTGAAAAGTAATCATGATGCAACCTCTGCGCAGTTGTATTCTGCCGGCCTTACCAATGCTCCTCTTGCGTCGGCTGTGCAGCTGGGAGCTCTTCAGGTCACCATAGTAACCATAATGATGAGAGGAATTCTTGTGGTGGTTTGGGTGCTTGTGGTGCTTGTGGTGCTTGGGCTCCTCGATAACATCGTTTCCCGTACCTTGTCAAAACAGAAGGCCGCCATGTTAATAATGTCACAAAGAGAAAAAAGCAAAACACAAACACACACAAAGCATATTCAGCCAATGAACCAGCTATGAGTTGCAGCTTTAACAATGCTGAATGGCTGCGATGGGTGGCTTGGTAGACCTCAGGAAAAGCTGGCATGCGATCGGCTGTTGATGTTTTTATATACCCATTCCACAACAAATTGTGCGTCGGTTAGTCATACAACCATAATAAGATGGTAACTTCTGACTGATTTCTCAGGGCCTATAGTTCCCTTCAACATGCCGGTGGGCAGGAGGACAGGGTGACTGCTGATGAGGTCACAAACTGAGGTAAACAGTCCAGAGAACACAGGGTGCAGGCAGGAGGCCTCTGCGTAATTGTAAAGCTCTGTGTGTCAGCCTCACTCACTCATTTGGAAGGAACTTTTCAAGCACAAACGAAGTAGCTAGACACAGGTGAGTCAGCACACTCCTGCAAAAACAACCAGCTTTCACCAACACACGCGGGGGGACTAAAGTGGTCATTTGACAGGTGGTACTCAGCCACCATTATTCCTGCCCTAATTAGCAGTTTGGTGTCTCTCATTTGCCTGAAAATGTTTGCTTTTTCAATCATTTAGTGGCTTGGAAAAGTACATGCTTTGTTTTGCTAGCTCCTCAAAGTTCTCTAACCTCAGGTCAATGTAGCCAGTTTTTTTTCCACATTCATGGTAATCTGATAAAGCTGGCTTGTTTTGGTCCCCACCCAGAATATAAGGTGCACTGCAGAAAAGTACCAGAGCAGCAATAAAATGATAACACTTCTCTTTCTAAGAGAGCAGAGTCTGAGAGTGTTTAGTAAGTGGGTGGGTCCTACCTGTCTGTAAGCACAGCACAACTGCTTCACCTGGCTAACACACTCCTATGCATGTACACTTAACAGAAACACATAGCAACAGTTATACAAACTCCTCTCATTATTCAGCATGGCAGCCTAAAACCCAATGTACACCAGCACAACAAAGCTTACCCACAGGCAAACACATTCCACCCCCTGAGCCGCTTTGTGATCTGACCAGAGTCATCTAAAGGGATTTCCTCTATCTATTCAAAGTCCCCCTTCAGGATTGGTTGTTTATTCGCTTCTTGATGCCGTCTTTTTCCACATTTGTCAGGTTTCAGTCCCAATGTAGTCCCTTTGGTGAGTAGTTAAAGGAACTTGTCAGACAGGCAGTGAGTGCCCAACACCTACCTACCTCTGACTGGACATCCTGCCTAACAATCTTTATACAAGGTGACTTGGGCTGACACTGTGCTAAATTTACTCCTGTCCTTATTTCAGGAGTGAAGAAGAATGTGACACTGTTGGCCACCCAGAGACAGATTTTCAAAATCTGATGTGGAAAAAGGAGATGTGACAGACCTTAGAGTCCCCCCCACCCGCCCCCTCATTTTCAGCATCACTGGGTAATCCTTTATGCTTAAAGGAGAAACACAGAAAATGTAGGTAAGAAGAGAAAAATAAAGGAGTCAGTACCAGTGGAGTAAGGGTTTGCTCCACTGCTGATTCCAGGTGACTAGGAAGCAACAAAACCCCCAGAATGTTGTCAAACTGAGACAAGAGAAAAGAGACCATGCAGGAGACGATCTCATGCCATGAAGGCAAATTACTCCCTCCTTTTTACCCCTCCTCCTCTCCTTCTCTGTCCCTCTGCTTATTCAGATAGCTAGCGTTCTATTGACTCGTAGCAATAAGTGACTCCCCATAATTCTCTCTCTTTGCCGCTCTTCCTTGATTTGTTATTTATGAGCAGTTACATGGTTGAGTTGACAAAGCATTCGTTTAGGTCACAAGGGCAGCATGTCCCCTCTGTGGGTGTGAGAGCAGGTAGGAAACACACAAACATTGTTTTTGCAGACTTGCGGGTAGTCCTGGTGTACAGGACGTAAACACACTGTCAGCTTTTCAGAAACAAAGCAGGTTGCACAACGACTGCAGTCTTTCTGCAGAAAGCGGGAATACAACCTCCGGATTCCTCCTGCTCCCTCCTCCACCTCTTCCCCATGCTAAGAGTCAGGTTCCCTTTTCTGTCAAAGTTCTTCAGTGAAAGAGATAAGAGCAGGCAGGCAGGGGGCCACCTCAGGAGAGAAGAGAGGAGTAGAGAGGAGAGAAGCACCTCAGGGGCCAGACGGCCATCTGCAGGCTCATCTCATCTGTCAGTCACAGCTAAAGACACCATCCTCCCGAAAGCAAATGCAGGCTAAGATGAGCAAAGCAACACTAAATGAAACATTCATCCTGACAGGCAGATTTAATTTAACTCTTGATATTTACAATACAGTTCCTTGTTGAAATATTCCAGGTGCAATGTGTTGCATACCCTTTCAGATGCTTTTCTTTCTCCCTCCCTGTTTGATATGCTATAAAATTTGCTATATATTGCAACAAAAGCTCTGAAAATATCCCTCTGGCTGGCGTCAAAGGCCTTTTAATGGGCTGACCAGGGCAGCCAAGTGGGCCTTTGGACAGATTTATGTCCTCATAACAATAATCAGCCTACTACTGTTACCCTGAAAAACGTTACTCTCTTTGAAGAAAGATGTTTTAATTCAATTAGAAACACCTCCTCATGCTAGAGGCACTCGGGGAATCTATTCTGGGCTCGGCATAAAGAGGAGTGGTCACTGTTGTGCAGTACAGGCTGGTTTGATTGTGAACTGATAACACACTAATGATGTGGGAGCTATTAGTCTTAATTAATATGTTCTTCAATAAGGCAAATGCATGCTCACACAGAAGAATACTTAAGCGAACATCCAGTCCCAGCGCTGCTCTGCTGAGTATAAGGTTTGGGGTTCCTAATGAGCTATGACTGGTGAGGCAGCTTACATCATTTGGGACTGTTAAAGCAAATTTTGTAATTGCCTGTGTCCATCAACTAATCTCTATGGGTGAGACAGTTTCACCCAGTAAGTTAATCTAAGAAGGTCCAGGACGACCTGGTCTCAATTTATGTGGCAGCACAAAAAAATAAATAAATGTCTGCCAGCAAACATCCACCTTTGTCACACGTGCACAGTAAATGCACCTGTCGCGGTTTTATCGTGCTTGGCAGACCCCCACTGGTACACAGATCCCTCAGCAATTTCCTCTACATGGTTATGTTTTTGAAGATTCATTTCTGGAGTCCAATGATTTCCCACCTGAATGGAGCTGACAAAAATGTGCCAACACATTTCATATACCTGTTTGTTTACATAATTCACAAAATCTGCATTTGATTAAATGTTGATACCAGCATACTGTCAGTGGCTTCTGGACTTAAGTTCTTTCTTAAGTGATCGGTTTCATCGTCAGGATTCTTAATTCATATCTATGATTCAAAGCATCAAGAAGCAGAATTTACCTCTCCAGTCGATATCCAGTAGCCGCTGGAGGTCGCTGATGCTGTGGATTTCGCTGTGGGACAGTCGGTCTATCAGCTCTTGGGGAAACTCCACTTCCTTTGGGGTGGGCGCGGGTTGGGGGTGGAGGAGGAGGAGGAGAACGGTCGGGGCAAAGAAATCAAACGAGAGATGAAGGTTAGAAATGTGTGATGGACAACTTTACAACAGTGTGCCAACAAGCAGATTTGTCTCATTGCCACACATCACCTCATCCACGGAGGAAAAAGTGGTACCTCAAGAAATTCTGCAGTTTAGGTAGTTCTCGTTAATTTGGCACCCAGATAACTGTAGAATAAACACTTTTATCATTAAACTTTAAAATGTGCGTTTAAAAAAGGGATTTCCATTACCTATCAGCATTTTTTTTTTTAAATAGCCGTCTTACGATAAGAGTTGCTTGTAATATCATAAACCATATCCTCTCCGCACTCTGCACTTGTTGCGGTTCTGCAGGCACCTCAAGCTGAGCAAACCGTGCGACCCGCACAGGAGCAGGGGCTAAAAATATCAGCCGGAGCGGTTCCCATGATCGCGCTCAGCCCAACCAAAACGTTTGCCCAGTTGACTCAAGCTACGAACAGATTTGGCACATAAGCCAAAAATAACTGAGATATGCATCCAAGTGCAGACGTGATGTTTGTTCAAAAGCGCAGTCACTGATACGCTCTTGTCAGAAAAAATGAAAGCACATTCACACTAACGTTTAAAATCAGAGCCTACACCACCCTGGTTTTTTTTAAATACACAGTTTAGATCGCTTGTAAGTGAGTTAAAATAAAAAAAAAAAATTTTTAAAAACTGTCTTACATAACGCCATGTGGGTGTATTCGAGCCTAAAATGGCTTTTAAATCTTTTGTGGTTTTCTTTATCTGGAAATTAAAGCTGTGCTGCTGAATGTGCGGCTCTTGTGAGAATGCGCGCTCTTTGGGACCTTTGCACCCTCACAAGAATAAAAACCCCACACCACCAAGTATGACACAGGGGCCAAAGACACCGTCTAACTGACCCCACCATGCCTCCACCAAGTTAACTGGTAACTTTACCTCAGCAGTGGCCAGTAGGTACGTCGTCCAGAGCAAGATGTAGGAAAGTGTGGCTCTCATTTCCCTTTAATTTGGAATTTACTCGAATCTCGGAAAAAGTGTGAACGTGTAGGAGCCCCAGAGTCGCTCCTGGCCCCAGAGGATCCACAACCATCCCCTCTGGGAGAGAAACCCAGAGTGTCAGGCAGCTCAGCGTGCTCAGTCAAGACACCGCGCTGCACTTGCTTGAAGCTGTGAGAGGCTGGAAGTTGATTCTTGTTATTCACAGTGGATCGCGTCCTCCCGAACACACTCTGCTACTGCGACTCGACATAACTCCTCAAGCGCAAGTGAGACAATCCCAAGAGACAAGCAGGACACACATTGCCCTTCACTTTCTTAAAAAAAAACAAAAAACAAAAAAAACTACAGGCTTCAAACTTTAACCCAGTTTAATATATATATATATTATATATATATATATTTAAAAATACAATAAACCCGGCTGCTTTTAAGATAATGTCACATAGGATTCAATAGCACGACTAATTTGCTGACTTTTTTTAGTATTTAATAGTCCTACATGAATATATAATCCAAACGAGGAGAAAATCACAGGGGGAACGTTGTCCGTGCTGTGCTATCCAGAGCCTGTCTTGCAGTAGTCTGCGCAGTTCCTTGGCTGCGTGGGACTCTGGAGTGAATGGTGTCAGAGCGACTCTGAGGCTCTGGATATAGAGAGCCAGCAGCTCCGTGCCCGTTGCGCCTCCCCCCTTGCTTTGGTGATCGTGCATCTATTCAGTGAAGGGAAGCTGGTTGGCTGCTTAGATGACTTAAGACTCAACAGCACATCCCCACCCCCTCAGTCCGCGTGTGTGTGTGTGTGTGTGTGTGTGTCGTGCGTGTGTGTGTGTGAGAGAGTGAGAGTGAGAGAGAAAGAGATCCTGCTGATACAG
>VVHJ01001294.1:17998-29701 GCA_015107715.1 Tylochromis polylepis
TTTTTGACTTCAGCTCCCCCCAAAAAATCTGGGAACTCCCACTGTGGCCACATGTGTGAGTTTGGAGTCTAGATAGGAGGACATGACTAACCCACACACCATCAGGGTCCTGCCACGGAGTGGGGGGCATTAAAGGCAGGACGAGGCGATGTGGAAAGGACAGCAAAAGACAGACCTGCCCTGTCTCCCTGGGATCCCAAGGGGGGTTGTAGGAAAATTGGAGGCCTGTGTGACATTATAGTAGCAG
This sequence comes from Tylochromis polylepis, assembly GCA_015107715.1. Classification (NCBI taxonomy): domain Eukaryota; kingdom Metazoa; phylum Chordata; class Actinopteri; order Cichliformes; family Cichlidae; genus Tylochromis; species Tylochromis polylepis. The sequence goes on from VVHJ01001294.1 coordinate 18,246, forward strand.
AAGTGTTAGCTTTCTGTTGGTGCCAGTGGGAAAAGAGCGGACCAGTATTGCCTTTCATGACTCTGGCTCTGAAATAACAGCATTAAAGAATGAAACATATACAATGACATACTCATAATAAACATTAGAATAGATGGGATTATGCACCAGTAGTAAGCAGAAAAACACGGCTTTAAGTTGCAGAGAGAAGTCATCAAAACAAATATAAAGAAACCGATATCTTCATAGATGAGCCTTATCTAAAAAACTAATAAAAACCACATGAAAGGTTAAATGACTCGCTCACAAACAAAATGACAAGTCATCTTTACATCGCTACCAGACAGACAAGCTCAGTTCTCAGAGGGGCTGCAAGAAGCTGTCCTCAGAGATGCATTAGGAGACTATAAGCTCATAATTACTCCAATTGGCATGTCAGTGGGGGCTTTCACTTTACCCTTCCTTCTCAGTGTCTTTCAGTAGCCATGGGCAGTCACGCTGTAGGGACCATGGGATGAGGGGGCTCTAGTGGTGGTTGTGATGATGGTGGTGATATATGGGATTAAGGTGAGATTTGTCTGCTTGACTCGAGTGACACTAGACATCTGTGACAGAGGTGAAGACTTGGATGGAAATAGGAGAGAGGGTGTAAGGGGACAGAGAAGGAGTGGATGGGTTTGAAGGAGAAAAAAAATGGTAAAACTTTGTAATACGCCCCACGACTAAGGGTGTAATTCCCCTGTGATTAAATGGAATTATCTACATTTTATGAATTATCTACAAATACTTAAAGCTAGATACACTAGAATCAGGAGGCAACAATCCAGGTTTTTACAGGAAACAAAGAAAAAATTACACTGTAAATAATTTTAAAGTAAATTTAAGTACTGCAAATTTACTGAACAGTAAGGACTGTTCTCCCTTTGCAACTTACACAAAATCTGCAGGCCTATGTGACCTTATAATTATACTGTTATACTGTCAGTAAATTTAAGTACAGCACAAGGAAATTTAACCAGTGCGTAATTTCATGGTAATTTTATGGAAAAACAATATTTCCTCACCTTACATCGTTAGACTGTAGACTTGGCGAGACTTGGCTCCATCATTATAATGTCACATAGGCCTGCAGACTTTGATGGTATTTATTTTTTCTTGTAAGTTACAAAGAGAGAACAGTTCTTACTGTTCTTTAAATTTACTGTGCTTAAATGTATTTACATTGCACTTTATTATTATTTCGTTGTTTCCTGTTAAAACCTGACTTGATACGCCTTTATTCTAGCGTACCTACCTTTAAGCATTCGTAAATAAATATAATTACAGTAATTTTAAATAAAATGCACTGAAATTCCATTTCATTACAAGGGGAATTACGTCCTTAGTCATGGGCTGTATTATAAAGTGCTACCCAAAAAAACAAATCCACCAAAAGAATCCGTTGGATTAAAGGATGGTTAAAGCCAGTTAGGGCTCCCGGTTGCTTTACGATGCTCATCAGCTGCAGCTCAGTTGTCTGAATTGTGCCTGAGATTTTTCTCAACACCGTGCAATTCCTATGGCAACCACACCTAACTGAGCAATGAAAGCGCTTTACCTCCAGGAGAGAAGCACTGCCCAGTTTATGAGCCGTACTGTGAAGCTGTTTCACATGCATCGTGGTAACGATTAACAGTAGTTAAATGGAAGCCCCCTACCCCAAAAAGCTCCCCGCTAGATGCTCTGCAAACAGCGTTGTAGCTGCTTTTAAAAAATAATTACAGCAGGTTTTGGCTCTTTTATTGTTGTTGTTATTAATCAAGGCCATAAAAGTAGTACCGGCTCCGATCCAACACCAACCTTGGGAACAAAAAAGGAATTGTGATGGAAAAAAATAAGCTAGCAGGACCCTTGTTTCATTTCTTTTTTACTTTTTATTAGACAGTCTGCCTGTACTGAAGACTGACACAATGGCCCAAGTTTGAGTGCACAAGTGCGTGCATATGTGCATATTTTGCAGGTTGTTGTATGATCTTGGACTCGAATTAGAAAGATAACATTTTTTGGTCCCCGAGCCTTTGATGACAGCCCACACTGTCATTATGGTAGACAGACCAGAACCATAATAACGCCTCTCCTCTTTCTCCTCCTCTTTCTCCTCCTCTTCCTCCTCTACTACAGGAATCAAGATGAAGTGTCAAAATCTCGAGGCAGTCAGATCACAACAAACTGATTATCAACAGGAAGTGACTCCATTATGGGCTTACAGATAGGAGAGAGTGGTGCTCTCTTGTTACAGCTCTAGCTTCAAATCCATGCATTCCTTGAGGGTTTAGAGAGAGCTGGGTCACCCCCTGAGCTGGGTCCTGCAGGGTTTTAGGGAGTCGCCCTCCACTCTCAAGGCACTACCTCGGGCCTGGGGCATTTCTCAGGTGAGACAAACGAAGGGATACAGAGCGCCCGAGGAGGAGTTGGAGAGGTGTTGATGTTTAAGGGTGGCCTGACAATCAAGAGATTTTACATCCTTTTCGTTGTGATTTTGCGCACCTGCAAAGACCTTCTGCTGTGTGGAGTCACATTTACTAAACCCTGGCACATGCTCGTTCATCGCCAGCATGTCACATCTAATTGAGACATTGTAGATACACAGTCTACGGTCTAATATCCAAATCTGACAACTGATTTAGAAATACGAAATGCTTTTAAGTGTAGGACATTTAGGAGTGTAGCGCAAACCATCCATCATCTAAACGTCTCAAAGATCTACAGTAGTACTCTTAAGAGTGGGCTTTTAATACACTTTCCCTAACAGCTCAACAGGGACTTTTTTTTTTTTTTTGCTCAATGCATTCCTCTATGTTCCTAATGTGAATAGAAGCAACTCTGACTACTTTTATGACCTGCACTTAAAACCCTAATGATTGCTCTGAGAGTAGGAGTCACTGAAAAAAAAAGGGAACACTTGAGACAATTGCTGAGCTGCCTCCTCAGGGAGTGACTTGAGCAATGAAGTCAAGAGATGGATTGTGCTGTGTTGGGATCAATGTGGGCAGGGGATTGCAGAGTCATGTGCACGAGGGAATATCTCACTCAGAAAAATGCTACCGACTCCTACTCTTTTTATTTCCTCCCCTTGCAGAATGTCAGGAGAACATTTTAGTCTTTTGTTTGTTTTCTCTACACGCCGTTTCAGAGGCGAGTCACAGAACAGTTCATAGGCTGGGAATAGCTTTGAAATTGAGGCCAAAACGGAGGCTAGTTGGGGAGGCCTGGTCTCAGTGTTGGTACATGTGTACATGTGAATTATTTACTTGTCGTCCAGCAGGAAATGAGGAACGATAACAAGCTTGGGAAAGAAATACAGAAAAACAAACAGATGGTATCACATCCCCTCCTTCATTTTTTTTTTCTTCTTTTCTTTTCTTTTGTCTCCTCTGAGGGTCAAATTAAAAGACAGTAACAAGGAGCAGACATAATTCAAAAGTAAATAATTCCAGGCATTTATGCCTGACTCAGACCTGTTAGTTTTACAGCAGAGATGGTTGATTTGTGCATTTTAACACACATATAAACATTTGTTGTTGTTGTTTTAAAGGAGGCTCTTCTTATGTCTCTCTTTCTGTGAATTCTTGCTTCACCTGTTCAGTGCCCTCCTGTCTGTGACAAGTTTTCACAGGACTCTGCGCAGTCCTCTGAAAACGTACGTTCAGTCCAAGATTCAGGAGTTTGCAGAATCAATTTTGGCAGCAAAAGTAACTGTTTTCTGTATGACTTCATCAGTGTGTTACATCATTGTGGAAGAAATTTGGCACATTGTATTAAGTATATGTGGAACCATGTTAAATAATATCTCAGTTCTTAAAATGGATCTTGAGAAGAGAGGAGGAGGTTTCCTGGAGGAATTATGGGACTCAAGTCCTCTAGAATAAACTAGACTGGACTCTAGACTCAAGTCTAGTTTACATACAAGTAGGTATGAACCCTTTTGTGTTTATCTGACAGGGATCGTTAAATACCCCAGTAGGCCATAACAAAAATAATATGGCTGTTGCCCAGACACTTCACTCCTCACGATTCCTCCGCTCTCATCTCAGGTGGAAGAGCTTAAGCAGGAAGAGGACAGGTTGCAAGGAAAGAGACAGAGGCTGTATGGCTTAAGAAATGGGAAGATTAGAGGTGTAGGAGAATATTATTACTTTGTAAGAAGTTGCATAAAGTCTTGTTGCTGCAGAGGGAGCACTAAAAAGTCTGATCATGTACGTCACATGATGTCACCTGAATTAGTTTAATGTGAGAAGAAGAGCTGCATCCACACTGGAAGCAATTTGCTCTTGCACATTTACTACAAGGTCATATGTAAATCAGCATTATTCTGCACTCTCAGTGATAGTTGCTTTAGTCAGTTGCATGGAGGTTTTGCCTATAGTTGTTTTGCCATTTACTTTATATGCCCTCTGGTCACCACATCCTTTAAAGGATTGAAGCACCAGCCTTTGGATTGGCAGAGAACCTGCTCTACCTTCTGAGCCAAAGCTGCCCACCATTTGCCACTGGAACAAAGACCAGTAATCAGTACAGCTTCAATGTGTGTAATACAGGTGCCAGTTGTTGGGTCTGACAATTCAACACAGATTGAGTCCCAAATTTTTTGAGGGACATTTTGTTTTGCTGTGGTAACTCAGTCGCACTCAGTGTACAACTACTGCTGCTGTTTAACTTAAGCAGACCTTGTGATGATCTCCTGACCCAATTTTTAACTCGTTTCTCCTTCTCCCCCCCTCTCATCCTTTCAATCCCATCAGCTTCACTATTGCTCAGTCACCTGTGACCAGGCCTGGGCAGTGACCTTTGACCTAAGAAGGCCATGATTAGTGCTGAGAATTAGAGCAGCAGAAGTGGTGGTGGGGAAAGGAGGGGACTAGGCAGAGATGAGATGCCTCTGAAGTGAGAATTTCAGCCCAACCAGGCTGAACCCTGCCCTGGAGCAGACCGGTCGCCACACCCAATATATCTAGACAGCTGTGTATGAAAGGGCGCTGGTCATTAGTGCCAGTGGTTGGGGGTTGAGTTTTTTTGTTTTTTTTTTCCCCCACCAGGATGTGGGGATCGTAGAGGAGAGAAAATCAGTGGAGGTTGGTAGGCATTTTAATTAGCCTGAATCTGCCCAATGAGGGGGATAGAGCGGAGAGGAGATGGCATCTATGGGAACTCGGAGAAACAAGAGAGGAAACAAAAGAGAGAGAATCAGGGAGGCGTTGTGAGCAGAGGGGCTGTTGCGGTCAAATACCCAGGGGCCAGAGTCACTGTGCCAGATCTAAATATGCACCACCAAATAAAACATGCCCTCATGGGAGCATGGGATGCAGCAAATAAACATGCAAACATGTGCACACACATACCAAATGCCTCCCGGCCATCTTATCTTGTAAATTTTTGGCAATCATTAAATAAAACTTGGAATTTGGGGGGAGGGATGTACTTAAGAAGTCATCCTGTAATGAGGCATGTTTCCACGGTGGGATAAATTCTTTAACATTTATGTCAGTGAATCTCAACAGACTTTAATCAGGAGTGAGTAGAAAGCCTATTACAAGCTGTCAGTGAAGCTGGCCCAGCATTTCTTTACTTTCCACTTCCGCCTCCTGCATGTTCACCGTCTGCTCCACCTCCACTGTTATTCTCCACATTTTGTCTGATTCTTTCCTGTAACCCCCCCCCAATTCACTAAGCACTAATTGCTGGTCAGCTAAGGATTCTGCAAACATACATAGGCAGGTTTAAAAGTTGGCAGTAGCAGAAACTCTAGAGACGAGCTTTCTGTGAAGGAAACACAGAGTAGCTGTTACCAAAAGACTCACTGAACCAAATAATCACGTGATCTGCAGTGTTTAAACATTAAAAGATTTAACAGACATATGCTGGAAATAAATCTGATTCCCCGTTTAGGTATTTTTGTAGAATCACTGTACAAAAGAGAAGAAAAAAAAAAGAGGGAAATTTTAATTGCTGGTTGTGGACTGAGTGGTAATGGACAGATGGGATTTTTCCCCCCTTATCTGATTCAGTGTGAAAACACAGTTAGATTAGCTCGTGGAAATGTCATCGTCAGTGTTACAAAGTTGGAGGTTTATGATAGATTATGACACAATAAAAGCATAAAGGAAAGCCAAATACAGTGACCTAAATTAAAAGTCAGTAAAGGAGTGTGTGTACGTGTTAGCACCTTCTTATTTTCACCCTGCCAGAACGCAGTGTTATCAAAGCTTCATCTTGCTGCTCATGTGACGGTGCCAAGTTCTGCCCTTAACTGGCCCACCCAGAATACCCACTAATGGCCGTGCTTAATCAAAAACTCTGGCCACACACACACACACACACTCCTCACTGACAGCTTTTATTTTGCTCATTTTGGTGTAACTAGTTTTAATGTCGCTGCTTCTTTGGTAGACATGAACTCGGTGCATGTTTGACTGAACAAACCCCGTTCAAGGTCCGCTCACTTGCTTATTTTAGAGCTTTAAAGCGTTTGACATGTTTTTGCTCATTTGTCATGTAGACGAATGGTGACGTGCGGGCCCAGCGCCTGTTTTTTTCCCAAACTGCTTTCAGTCAAAAGAGTGCATGTTGGCTTAAAAAAAATGAAGTTTATAGAGTTTTGCTTTTGATTTTTGGAATTAACATTTTGTCTAACCTGTACAATTACACATAGATTTTAATTTTAATTTAGGAATTTATACTGATACTATACTATAGATCTATACTGTGAGCTATAGCTGAGGCTTAGTTTGAACTCCATCCTCATTAGGAAGCCCAAAGCAACCGTTATAATAAACCTGTCATCCAAAAAAAGAGTCAGCAGCATTAAAATAATTGATCAAAACTGCACAACAGTGAGTTTGGTCTAAAAGCAACCTGAAGAGCTGCCGCTGAGGATGAGCATCGGAAAAAGAAAGGTCGAGCACTACACACAAGTCAAATCCAAGACTGAAGGCAAAGGGTTGCTTCGCAGAGGTACAAACCCCAACCTCGCTCAAGTTCATGTGCGTTACTGCGCATTGTCAAAGTGAAGGAGGTGTATGGGTCAGTGTGTGTATATGTGTGGGGAGGGGGACGGCTATTAAAGTCTATGTCAGTGAGTCGGGGGCACATTCCTTAGTTGATTTAGTGGGCATTAAGATGAAGAGGAATGTGTCAAAGCTGCAGAGGCTTTAAGTCCACTGTGATGTAAACTGGCTGGGAGGAGCTCGGAGTTTCGACAGGACTGCCTGACGGATGACTGACACTTGGCTTAATGTGAGAAGGATGGAGAGCAGAGACAAGCGGAGGGAGCCAGATGGATCAGAGGGAGGCCGAGAAGGAGATTAGGTACCTGCGGGAATAAATATGAAAAGTGTGATTGAGGGTGACAGTTAGTAGTTTCGCGAAAGAAAAAGAAAGATTAACAAAGATGGAACATTTAGGGGAGGTATAGATAAAAAGAAAGAGAACTAAGATCTGGGATAAAAGGGCGCAAGTCACAATCACGTCAGAAAGGAAGAAAAGAATGAGTGAAATCAGACAGATTTCAGAAGCTTTTCTTTATTTGTTCAAGATGGTTTCAAAGAAAAAGATACAGAGAGAGAGAATACAGAAAGATTTTTTTTTAATTTTTTAACAACATCAGTTGTTGGGTCAGTTGTGCAACTTTGACAGATTACATCAGATCAAAGGAAAACAGTTTGTATATATTTATATATTTTAACTTTTTTAATCAGAACACAGAACTGAACTCTTAAAAACACCTAACTCAAGCTGCTGTGTGGTACAAACTCTAAAAGTGGTGCAAAAGTTTTCATCTAGCAAACAACTAACAAAATCAGCTTAAAAAAAACAAAAAGCATCAGGTAAGACGTGTGTGTTGAAAATGTATTTAGTCCTGAGACAGTGCACGCATATACAGTATGGTTGTGTGTTTCATGTTAGTGTGTTTCTAACTGTGTTTGTCTGCTTTGATGATATCGAGGTGGAAGGAAAAAAAAAGAAAAAAAAAAGCAACTTGTCCGTTATTTTGACACACAACATACCGCATTGTAAAAATCTTAGGGGATAAACTTTGGTGATTTCCTACATTTTTCTTATTTTATTGGCAAAAATTTATTCACTAACAAGTATTGTTTGTGTATCAAAAGCCTCGGTTAATTCCTCTGTGCCACGGAGCTCCATTATCACTGTAAAACTAAAAGACATCACTGAGCTGCACTGCTGAACTGATGAAGCTTCCCTCACACAAACACTGTAGTAGGTCTGATGCTTGTATGAGTATGTGACAGAGTAATGACATGACAACATGTGGGAAATATGAGACTTCAACCTTTGAGCAAGATGAAAAAAATAAGCCCAGAGCCTCAGTAAAAGGAAAAACAAGGATTTGATGGGATAAAGTGGAAAATTATGTATTCCCAGTGTTCCCAGGAACCACATACCTGGCACTGGAAATGCAACTTCTAAAACCAACTTAATTATAAAATGTAATAACGCAAAATTTTTATGTGATGAAAAGGCTAAGCAAAAAGTGTTGTGAACAAATATTCCCAGAAAGACAGTGAAAGTAAGTGCCATCATTAGTCCACGGAACTGTTCCTAAACAAACTATGGTCTCCATATATTTGTCCACTCATCCATAGATGGTGTGCCATGACGCAAGTCTGGGTGTGCTTTATGATTCTGTGACAATCATACCTTGTTTGAATGAATAAATGAATTAAATGAACGTTGTAAGCACTCATTTTCCCTTCAGAGGTGAAGTCTGTACCCTAAAAATCATTTTGAAAACCCCATTTTGTTCATGCAGTTGTTTAGATGTCGAGTTGTCGAATCTTCCTGACACAGGAAGACCGTTTGTTTGGACTGCGTAGAAGTGCCTAATAAACCAGTAGAGGACAGTGATATGGTAGTGGAGCATGGAGCTTATTACAGAAGGGAAGCCCCACAAAACAGAGGACGCAACATGCAGAATGAACGCTCCAGAGGCAAATGTGCTTTCAGAAGTGCCTTCAACCGCCAATAATCAAAAGATCCGACAACTCATCAGGTGACACAGAGGCAGTTATGCACAGTTATGAATACAGGTGTGCCTTGAAATTTTACTTTCCTGTGTTTTGTGTGCTTTGGATGAATAAGGTGTACATGCATTTGATACACACACAATACTTTCAGCACAATGAAGTGAGTGTTTGTTTTGGTGTTTCGATAAAAGAAATATACAGAATACCAACAAAGTTAGAATTTAACTCAATTATGCCTCTAAAAACCTCCCAACTCAATAAAAAGGAAAAGCTCAAGAAGTACTGAAAATGAATAAAACAGCCAGTAATTTAATTTTCTTCATACCTTTAACAGCTACATTTTAGGGAACAGATCTGAGCAGTGAGTTTCTGATTCATTGTAGAAATGGAAACGCACCGCCAGAAATAAAAAAGGCAAACCCGCAGCCAACGTGCAACCAAATCTGGTCCGTCTTCCTCCCCCGCCGTACGTAAACATGACTTTACTTCCTTCTTATTTCCTGAAATTATCCGTACCCTCCTGTTAATGAATGAAAGTGCAAACGCCATTCTCTGTCAGTCTTGAAGCATGCATCGTATACAGCCGACACACTGTATGCATGATTCATTTACAATATGTAACAAGATAGATAATCTCTGCCCTCTGTTTGATTTTTCTTCTTTTTTTTTTCCTTTTTTTTTTTAAAACACCCCTGCATGTTGTTTTTGACATAAAGCTACATGACAGCACGGAATCAAGTCAAAGTGCACAAGGTCAAAAGAGAGAAACGCGCAAAATGGAAAAAGGCAGGAAATGAGCGCCCCAAATCTGGGCATGTAAAACCCATATCCTCCACCCTGCATCCTCACCCCTTTCCCACCCACTGACCAAAACTCTGATGCTGATGTTGCACACCCCTGCTGGTGGGGCCCAGATGGCGGAGGGGGCACATGTCACACAGTGAGAGAGATAAAGCTGTTGTATCTCTGGATGTTCCTCTTGAGGATTTCTGAGCAAGGACCCAGCACGCGCTCAAAACGTGGCCGATCCAGCTTCACGCACTTGAGGGGACCCCGGGCGACTACGGTGGCGGCCCTGGGACGGTTCAGCAGCAGGGCAATTTCACCTGGATGAGAGAGAATAATCAGCACATCACCCCAAATTTTGACCTCAAACATTAAATACAAACAGTATGAGAAATGGGGGAAAGGCCCTAAATCTGGGCAATTAAGTGACAAATTAAAAGAAAGTTTCTGAAACATAGAGAGATTTCATTTACCGCTAACTGCAATGATCTTTAAAACCAAACAGGCATGTCTTATTTTCTGCACTTGGTATTGAAATGTGAGTTTAGAAAACAGCATATTTTGTAAATCACCTGTAAAACAAAACACACCTATCAGCACTATTTGGGGATTGTGCTCATACACCATTTTGCCCTGTTTAGTCAAGCTGACCCTTTAAAATACTAATATTTGCCATTTTTTGCAAACAATTTTTGCACAGTTTAGTATTGTGTATTAGTAAAAAGCAACTGCTATTAAGACTTTTTCACAATTTATAGTTGTGTTTTATACAAGATTACTTAAATTAACTAAGCTAAAAATAAAAAGTAGACTTTTGAAAAAAAACTGAAATGAATTTATAAACTTGGAAAACAAACTAAAACAAAACAAAAACAAAAAAATACAGAGGAAAGATCCTGCTTGTTAGTTTGGTAAATTTTGATCAAAACTTGCTTCACGAGGCTTTGATTTATTGAGATTCTGGATGACTACAAGCCTGTGAGTCAACTGCTTTCAAAGGTTCTGTTTTTAATGCAATACCTGTACTGTATTGCACTTTACTGTAGTTTTCCTAAATTTTGCCTCTGACATACGCCCTCTATTCAATAATAATTAATAGAGATTAAAACTAAGACTGAACTAATAAAAACTAAACTAAAATTTGATATTTTAAAACAATAAAAATACCTACCCCTCAGCCTCCTGGTAGACACACCTATGGTATTAATTTGAAAATCCTAGATAACTTCCTTCTTAAGTTATCACATTTACAAGATTTTCAGAGACCTTGACTTCTGACCTTTAGGTTGAGGTCACTGAGATGCACCTATGGTATCAATTTGAAGCTCCTATGTCGCCTCGTTCTCGAGTTATCGCATTCACAAACTTGGGTTTCCACGCTGTATACACGGCGGGGTGACGATAATACCTCATCAGCCTTTTACAGCCGAGGGGTAAAAACGAAACTAACAGAAACTAAACTGAATTAAAAGCAAAAAGTCAAAAGAAAATAAAAATAAAGACTAATTAAAACTATAATAACTCTGGTTAAGAATTATTCATCTTCTCATAGTGTGTTTATTTACCATATCTTCAAAAAACAGCTTGTGACAAAACTGATTAAAATTAATTGGAGCACTATTAAAAAAAGAAGAAAAAAAAACCCAGTAAGCAAAGTAACTCGTGTTT
>VVHJ01001295.1:0-11922 GCA_015107715.1 Tylochromis polylepis
GTCAACGCACACACACACACACACACACACACACACACACACACACACACACACACACACACACACACACACACACACACACACACGCTGATTATCTCAGCTGCAACTCACACACCTGCAGTCACATGGACCACAAAAACAAGAGAAAGGAGAAGATAAATGCAAATATAATAGGCAGAGTGTTATTAGACTTTAAGCAAGGTAAATATACATTAACCCGTATTGGTTTTAATGTCTCTTATGTCTCTAGAAAGATGCATAACATCTACTTTGGGAAGAAACACGTGATGGATTAGTCGCTATAATCAATAGTGCAAATGAAAACCAAGCATTCATGTAGCACATTAGAGTCAAAGGAGCACTAATGCAAACAATAAGCATTGCTATTCCATTTGCTAGCATTCTGCAATTTAACATAATATGTGACTTATCCCTGTAAATATTTTATGTTATCCTCTGCAGACTTTATTTAATGTTTCTTCTCTGTGTTCTTAAGGTACATGATTTCTATCAAACCAGCATGCCCAAGACATACAGCTTGCCAGGGAAATCAGATGTGCATAACTTAAAGCCCTTATGCTCATTTTCAACAGCCCAGTGGAGCTCAGCCTGCTCCCTCAGGGCTATACTGTAATAATTATCTATTAGGTCAGACTGACATGATTTCTATCATCTTTAATGGTGATTTTCGGGTATTCGCTCCTTTGAAGATTAATGTGTCATTTCAGTAAAATGAAAAGCCATGAATAGCAACATGTTCGCATCACGCCGCTGTATAGGAAGAGGATTTACACATGAAAAAATCATTAACGCAGCTCACTGAGTGACACAGTGATGCTCAGAATGTGCCTTCATAACTTTGTACACATCTCTTATCACACACTGCAACGCCGGACTCTACTGGGCTATATATAAATGAAAATTCCATAAAATAAAGTAAGAACCCCCAATATATGGCTGCACCGTGGTGACAGTGACAAAGCTCCCTTCCCCGGGTTAATGACATCTTCTTTGCCCTCCTGCTCTCATTTTCTATCACTCCCTGCCATGGCCAGATGCTATTTATAGCCGCTATCTGTTACTGTAAAGCTCTCTTTCTTTCTGTAGTCTTTCAAAAAATGTGCCACTCTTTCAGTTTTACTTTCTCCTTTTCTCCGTATAATTGAATCAATAAACAGGCTTTAAAGTTTTTCATTTTGGATTCAGTCAAACTGACTCTCTGTCCTCCAAGAGGATGGGATCCATAGAAGGACTCGTGAACTCTGCTCTCATCTTCTGGAGTGTTTCTCAGGGCTCCTCTCACAACACCCTTTCATCCTTCCACCCTCATGCATTCTCTTTTAAGTTTTTTGTATAGCCTTCACGGGATTTAGTCCACTTTCAAAGGTGTATCAGCTGTTGAAATGTGTTGTCTTCCTATGTTTTTATTTTCATAGCTGAAAGTAGTTGATTGATTCCAAAGCTGTTTCACCACAGGCACATTCAAATATTGTTGGTGTGATTTAATATATTAAGAAGAAGAATAACTGTATATGTATAGCACTTTGAAAAAAAAAAACACACAGTGACAAAGTGCTTCACAGTTTGGATAAAAACACATTAAAAGTAAGTGTACGTATTTATACATGCAAACACAGAGTAATATGCTACATAATGCTGCATATTAGACCCCCTTTCACACGGTTTTACCTCATCCTGTTGATGGATGTGTGAAAATTCTCTCTGACCCCAGTTACACCTGAAATTGCATATGTGCTGAGTGGCTGGCTCGTGGATTAGATGATGTGAATACTGATATATTTTCATAAATGTTCCTAAAACCCATTAAAAACAAAACAAAACAGAACATGTAAATTTGTTGCAATTTTTGTGTTTGTGAAGAGGCCCGTTATACCCAATTCAGGGAAAACATTTTAATACTTCCTGTGATTGAAAGCTCAAAATGATCCTTATTTATTCTCCTCTTTGGTGCATCCCCTCAGTTTATCCACTTTCTGAATCACGCTCCTCTTCCTTTAGGCCAGCGTTCTTCGAAGTGGTTTGCAAACAGAATGACTTGCATTACTTACCTGTCTTTAACAGGACCATCTACTGTTTCAACAGGATCCCAAAGACAGAAAATAAGAGAAAGCATACCAAGTCCACTTTAAATAAATGCAGACAAATTATGCTTGACATAATCAGGAAACAAGACACATTTGTAGTGGCTCACTTTAAACATTGATATCCTTTGTCCTGGATCCTGTAGTGCATAAATAGACCAGCTGGAGCATTAATTGTCTTTGTTGTGCTCAGAATAACTGACAGTTCTGAAGGATGCTATTTTAAACTGACAACACCTTACTTTGCAGCGGTAATTATAGTGTCTGCGCAAATTGTTTGGTTACGTAAAGGTTTTCATTTCATCAGTTACAGACACCAAAAAGGTAATAAGATTTACTGGGCAGCAACAGCAGCATTTTACTTGCATCGGAATTTTCAGCTGTTCAAAACCAACCAAATAAACAGTGAGATATACAGTTAGGTTCATATGTTTTTAATTAGTATTGTTAAAAATACCCCAATGGCATCTTAATTTCTGATTTGATTGACCTTCTCGTTATCTGTCTTTCTGACTCGCCTCTATTTATACCCACTTTAAATATGCTTCTGATTTCCCCCGTGGCTCTTATTCTCTCGTCTACCTTTTCACTTTAATTTCCCTCTGCTCTTGCCCGGGTTTCTTTGCTCGCATCTCATTTGAGAATCATTTAAATCAATGGGACAACTGGTAGAGTGAACCTTTCTGTCAAGGCTGAGCGAGGGAGTTAAAGAAGGGCAACCACCCCTGAACTCACCTCCCAATGCAACTAATTGCCTATAATTACGCCGACGACTGCCACAGAATGCAAATCAGCAGGGATCCAAATGCCTACTCCGCATTGTAAATCTGTTTCATGTCAGCATGAGACTGAGCTGTGAAAAGCATTGAACACAGCAGCATCAATAATATGAGTACAAATACTTAAAAAATGATGCACTGCTTGAGCTGTAATTGCCTGCAACATATCCATCATTTACTTGAAGGTTGCTTGTGTTAAGGAATCTATGGCAATTATGGGAGGCTGGACTCACCATTCAAAGGCCTTGTTCTCTCCCACTTTTTATCCCTCAGGAGGAATATTTGAATCCATTGAGAGTGGCCCCTCTGGAGCAGAGGAACTAGCCTTTAAATTTGCCTTGAACACAATCAACAGGAACCGCACATTGCTCCCCAACACCACACTGACCTATGACATCCAGAGAATAAACATCTTTGACAGCTTTGAGGCTTCCCGGAAAGGTGAGTCAAGAGGAATGGAAAGGACGATTTGCTGAAGCTCACTGTGAGTGCTTTTTTGGTGTTCTTACGTGAATTAGTATTTTACAGGTAGCCATTCAGACAATCACTGCACACTCTACTTTCCTATTTGAGTGTCAAATCGATTCATGTTTTATCAGTTAAAAGGATAAAAGTAATGTCCATGTATAGCTTGTATTTTTATGCCGTAAATCCCATGTGTAATGCATTAACATTTTATAGAAGAAACCTAAAACCTGCACTGTTGGTCACTGATGATGGACAAGCATTTGAATTCATGGTGTCTGAAATCTCAATTTACTGCTCACAGTAAAGAAGATTATTGCATCATTATTATTATTATGAACGTGTAAACCGGGCAGTGATTCCAGATAAAACCACAGAGTAAATTGTATAATATTTTCTGTTATTCGCCCCATCTAACCACTAATGCAGTCTACATCCACAAATGACTTGACATTTATTTGTTAAAATGGGCTACTAATTGACAGAGTTTAAAGAGAGTTGAGCTAATGAAAGGGAGAAAAATGACCAAAGATACCTTGTAAAGTCCTCACAGTTGCAAGGCTTATTAATTTGCTATTTTTTTTCCCCGAGTGTTCCCGTCTTCTTTTCCCCTCTCTTTGTTTGCCCACATCAATCACAACCACAGTGGAACAGTGTGAAAGATGTTCTCCTTCCTACCCAAACAGGGGTCCAGCTTATATAAACAACGCTCCAAATCGCTAGCAGCTATAAAAGAAAATTCCACAGTCAGAATTAAGATTATCTGCTGGGCTGAGGAAATTACTAAGAACCGGTTCTGTGTATTTTTGGGTTGCTTCGGGTGACATGTGGACAAAAAAAAAAAAAATGAGCAGAGAATATGTGATATAGTGAAACTTAAAAGCATAACTGAAATATGAAACTAACTGTCTTTTTGTTTTCTTTTGTTTTATTTTTCCTTGCTAACCCATCAGCATGTGACCAGCTTTCCTTAGGTGTGGCGGCCATTTTTGGCCCCTCACACAGCTCATCAGCTAACGCGGTCCAGTCCATCTGTAATGCTTTGGGAGTGCCCCACATCCAGACCAAGTGGAAGCATCAGGTGTCAGACAACAGGGACTCGTACTATGTCAGCCTATACCCTGACTTCTCCTCCCTCAGCAGAGCCATTCTCGACCTGGTGCACTTCTTCAAGTGGAGAACAGTCACCGTAGTCTATGACGACAGCACAGGTACAGGTACAGTTGGTGTCTGTCTTCATTTTCCACTGGTGCGTGTTTTGTGTGATGATGGATGTGACAATTCTTAAAACCAACCAAAAAACAATGTCCAGTAAGAAAGAAGTACCAGGTGATCTACAAAAAGCAGCACTGCTGCTCAGAGTTCAGAGAGTGCTTTGTAACCTGTCAAGTTAATTCAGAAATCAATAGCTTACTGTTCTGCCTTAGTCCTCCAGGTGCTGCCCATGTCAGTCTTCCAGGAGAGTGAGCAGCAGCATAGAAAAAAAAAGAGAACCACATTACCCAGAATGACCCTGTGTCTCTTCAGATTAATGCAATGCAGAATTGTAGTATGTGGGCGCTGACAACAGCCATTAATAACACACAGAGACACTTGATCTCTGAGGGTGGCAATCAAATGAGTCTCTGAGCCATTTTGTCTATCCTGTGACTTTGCGGAGTGCCTCGTAACGCGCTTTTTAAAAGGCGAGTCGTATTTTAGCTGGAGTACAGTTCAAGTTTTACAAGGTAAAGTATAATCACTCTAGAGAAGATAACAATGTTCAAATGCATATTCACAAGTTATGAGCTTTTTGGCATGACGTGGTTGACAAGTAAATGTAAGTAAATTACAGAGCAGAGAGGAGGATTAAATTTTCAGGTTGCCTAATGAATTCAATTTCTTCTCTCCACCAGTCTATATTGTCTTGTAGCTGACATCCTATGCGGCGCCTCTAAATAGATACAAGAGCCCTTTTGTTCCTTTTGAAAGCATCACTTTTACAGCCGTTTGACTTCTTCAAGTGTCTCTACTTTCACATCTGTGATATATTGTAAATAGCCAATCCTGCAGCATTCTAGCACTCATACATTAATCTCAGCTCATATCCCAATGGCTCTCCCTACTTGCCACATTATTTTGACTCATCTCCTTGACCTCCCCTCTCTTCCTACCTTGGAGCTCAGTATGTTAACACCCTCACTCTCCTGCAAACTGTCCCGCAGAGATGCCAAACGGGGTGATCTCTCACCTCTCTCTGCATCAGATAGGAGCTGCTTGGGCCTCCTCTGTGGTACGTATAGGCTGTAACGCACCTGACGCCCTGAAAAGTGTGACAGCTGCATAGCCATGTTGTTTACCCCCTCCGTTTCCACCCGGTCTCAGGCTGTAATCACACAGCTTCATGCTCCAGAGCCCCGCGCTGCTGATTGGAGCCTATCTGACGGCTGACAGGAAAAACTATCAGAGGGGATAAAATATTCACACACAGCCGTTAGAAGATCCAGGGGGAAAGTCTGAAGGAATTAGCCAGAGCCCACAAACATCTACAATGACAGTGTTTCCCAAACGTTGAGCTCCCTTGACAGATTTTTTTTTCTAGCTTAACACCTCCCAAAGTGTCAGTTCGAACAAAAACAGGGAGACGCAGACATGCCCTAGAGTAGGGATCTATTGGGATTACCTGAGGAAAGCTGTATAGGTTCAGTATTCCTCCCTACAATGGTACTTTTCAAGGCGAGACCTGCATGTTCCTATTTCACACCAATCTTTCTATAGGCCTCAGGGAGACCCAGCCCCACTCACAGTAAGACCATTAAACTGCTCACACAGCACTTCATTTCAAAATAAAAAATAGGCTGAGCTATCTTAAAGTGGTTCAAAAAAAAAATCCTATCTCTCTCCAGTTCCCTCTCAAACTATCCTTGCTGCTCCATCCATTTTTATACCCATGACAAGTAATCATCTCTCCCATCAATCCAGCCTCTTTCATCCCTGGACTCTGAAGTTCTTTACTGAGGGAGAAACTCATTGTAATCTCATCACAGTATCTCCCGGAGAGCTTTCTACCTGAGCGTGTGGTCGAGAAATGAAAGGTGAAGATTGTAGCTCAATGTGTGACGAAGGCGCCGGGCTCCCTGGGGGCAAGTACAAGCTGGGCAAACAGAGCCTCTCTCATCAGAACACGTCTGAAGTGTATGTGAGAGAGGCAGAAGAGGCAGGATTGACCACGGCTTTCCATCTGGATAAAAATTGAACCTATTCCGCTCTGTTCTATGGTATCATGGAAGACAAGAGCAAATCACCATTTGGGAAGCTTCTTTCAGGATGGGACTTTCTGTAGGAGGTTGCAAAATGAGGCGCTCTCTGTATTGTGGTTTTTGTTATGAAAGAGTGCAATGTGCTGGCTTGGTGTAACATTCTCTTGATAAGTCTGTAGCTGTCTCTTTGCTTGCCAAGCATGAGTAGGAGGATCAATAGACTGCGGATTAGGAAGACATGCATATGAGCATATTTTTCTGCAGAGAATACATGACTCCAATTGGTCTTCGTGGCCTCCTTAGAATCAGAGATACTTCAAAATGGTGGCAGATCAAACACACCATATTGCTGCATCTTTAAAATGATCCTTTCACACTATATATGTATCCTCTTTGTCTGCAGGTCTCATTCGACTGCAGGAGCTGATCAAGGCACCTTCACGATACAACATTCGTTTGAAGATCCGACAGCTGCCCACAGAGACCAAGGACGCCAAGCCACTTCTGAAGGAGATGAAGAAGGCAAAGGAGTTCCATGTCATATTTGATTGTGGACATGAGATGGCTGCCTGGATCCTGAAACAGGTATCAACTCACCTTAATGAGTCCTGATACTCTCTTAGACTCACAGATGTCTGCAGCATTTGTGAACAGCATAAGTAATTTTATCACACTGTTTCCTGAATTTAGTTAAAAGTAAGTTAACGACTGTATAAAATTTACATAATTTCCCCTTACAGAAATTCCTACACACTACTGAGTACCCAAACTCATATACATATATATGTGCTAAAATAATAAACGTAAGCTCAAGTGTGATCCCTAGCTTATTCTTTTAAGAACTGATGCAGATCTGTACATCTTTAATCTTTGTGTGTTAGATATCTACTCATGGCCCGTCATAATGGATGCTTTCCATTGTACATATTTTTTTCTTTTAAATTATAAAGTCTAATTCTGCTCACAGGCATGTTCAATTCATTTAGCAGAGGCGCATTATTAATGAGAACCGTGGGGGTTGTTGTTGAGCTGAAGTCTTCTCACAAGCATATTGCACAGTTGGAGTTCTCTCTATAGCTGTGTGTCAAAACTAATGATTCTTTATTGTGGCGCATATTTTGTTTGCTATTTATCGTTGCATGCACAATCCTGTGCCGAGCTCACATGGACTCACGATATAATATACAACGTATTGGGAGAAACATGAGCAGCATGGACGCATAGACTTTGGACTGGCAGATTTTTTCAAATCAAATTACTGTCAGTGTCATGATACGATCTCGGCTCTGAGTGCAATAATAACCAAATAAGTCTGTTCATCAGTCATCAGGACAATTAAAAATGCCTTGGCAGGCCCCTGCTTTAAAATTTTTTTCCGTCTCAGGTGCCTTTCTGACAGGTGTCAGGGTGGCAATATGTATTAAATAACAGGTCAATTAGTCATTCTAATACCGCAATTCATTAAGCTATTTGTAATTGACTTTTAGTTACTGCTTGCTTTTTATTTCTCCCTGTAGGCCTTGGCAATGGGTATGATGACGGAGTACTATCATTATATATTTACAACCCTGGTGAGTACACTGGGACTTTTTTGTTGTTGTTGACAAGATGAGATGATAGACTGTGTTTTGCTACTTTTTTTTTCACAGTCCTGTCCACTTGATAATGTGCTGTTTGGAGAGATTTCTTCTTCTGAGCCTATTGTAGTGCAAACATTAATCTGTTTTTTTTTTGTTTTTTTTTCCCTTGTTGCAATGAAAAATTACCTGTCAGTTTTTCATTTCTGAGAATACAGTTTAATACCACTAACTGGGAACTAGTCAAAGAAAAACATCCCATTATTTTCATTTTGTGTGAGGCATTTTGAACCAGAAGTGCAAGCTGACTTTCTGATCACAGAAACCGATGCCCTTGAAAGGCTGAGTCATTGTTATGCAGTCTATTATAAATATACCCTTTGCATTCCACTGCATCTGTTGTGAAAGTTTAACTTTAATTTATTTTCTAAATTCTGAACAACCTTCTCACCTCACCTGGCTGACCACTACCCAGAGTTTAGGAAACAAAAGCAGTTGGAGGTATTTTATTCTCACTCCAGCAGCGATTGAAGTTCGCTAAATTTCTTTGATCTAGCTGCTACAAAGATTGCTTCTCACACTCCAGATGAAAAGCAGCACATCTTCACTGAGCCCAGAGAACAGAAGACTGAGAGCTTAGATAATAGCCCTGAGCAGATGAGACTGTCACCCATTTGGTCCATTATAGCTCTAACAAACAAATAGCCCGCTGTGTTGTTTGGAACACAGTTGGAAAGGGTGAGGGAAAGGTTAGAGAAAACTGACCTGAAAAGACATTTACCAGTGCAGAGGACATGTAACTACCCCTAGTGCATCCACATACAGTAAGAACCTGCCTAGATGAAAGGGGAGTGAGTGACAGCAGGTATGTCATTGGGAAAGGGAAGAGAATAGTGATTATAGGCCTCTTTCGGTGGCATGCTGTTTCTTGTTGGGATGGAAGCATGCCTACTTTAACATCAGTCAGTGTTTGCCAGAATTGGAAGCCAGTGTGCTGGCCTGAGCTGCTGCACACTGGTACCAAGCCATTCATGCTGCTCTCAGAATAGGACAGCAAACATTGACCACGGCAGCCCCATTCTGCGTCCATCACCTGCTGTTCCCCTGTCAACTGTGTTGTTGCATCCCAGAGACATCTGCCTGGTGAGATGCCAGACATGCTGCATACGGGACAATTGGGTCGTCCTTTTCCGTCCACATGATAGATGGCAGTCCACCAAAAGCATGCCGGTAACCTTGAAAGTCTTGCCTTTATCAAGGCTACTGTCTCAGCATAAGATGAAATAGCTCCTGAAATCCCTTCAACTGCACCCTTTTGCTCTCCCTCATTTGGCAGTAGCTGCCGCTCAAACGTCGACTTGTAATTATGAAAATGAGCTATGTATAGCAGTGTAGGAGGGAAGATGAGAAAAATCATGATTTTTTTTTCAGATCAAACGCAGTTACACTTTGATCTTTGCGCCTCTAGGACCTTTTCGCCCTTGACATGGAACCATATCGCTACAGTGGAGTCAACATGACTGGTTTCCGCATACTCAACACAGAAAACTCTCAGGTGTCGTCGATCATTGAGAAGTGGTCAATGGAGCGATTACAAGCCCCACCCAAGCCGGACTCGGGCCTACTGGATGGATTCATGACGGTAGGCCCAAACCTTTTTATCTGAGATATGCCATTACTCTCCACATAAAAATAAATAAATAAAAATGCAAACAGTCCAAATTATTTGGATGCCATGCATAAAGATTTTAGTTTTTTAGTTGTTTTTTTTTTTGATTGATGAAACAAAATGAGTGTTTTCAAACAGAGCGTAGCTGTGGAGGAAAAGAACTGTAACCGAGTGCCAGTTGTCAATCACAAACTCAATTGTGAGGGGCTCCTGGGGTGGGTACTGCATGGAGCTTTTGAGTTGGTGCTCCTGGGTCTAAATGCTCCGTAATGAGCTGGTGTGAATGGTAATAGCCGTTTATCTGCCCTCCTGCCTCTCACAACTCTCCTCTGGGAGCGTGGCCAAAATATGACAATCTGTCAGTGTTCATGCAGAGAGAGGGAGCAAATTGGATGGAAATTATGGCCCTGGTTTTTTAGGATGGCATCCAAAAAAGCATGGGATAAGGTGATTTGAAAGTGAAAAAGGGAATGGAGCTCGTCATGGACATTCAAGGTCCCTTTCTGGGTCTGTTGTTGTAAACAGTCAATTTACTCCACCTCTCTCACAACACCTTCCTTTGAGACAAACACCTTTTTTTCTTCTTTTAGCCAGCCTCTCTTTGTTCTTGGCAGATTTAAGATCTGGTTTCCAAAATCTGTGTAATGAAAGAAGAATGTTTTCATTAGAGACTTAAAGACAAGCCTTTAAATTAGCCACAGTGCATGGTGTCTGTTCATATCAATCACATTCAAGCTTACACATGATCAAAAATGAATACACACAGTTTGTGATGAATTTAAATGTGTGTGTTTTTTAAATGTATCTGCATATATTACAGCTTAAGCTATGTCAGAAATATTCAGCATGCACTGCTTTAAAACAGAAATGTAATATTCTATTTCCCTCAAGCATCGGCATGTGTATTTTCTTTCACGTTTGGCACTAAAATGCAGAAAACCAAGCAACGTAGTTATGTATGCAGAAACATCTATGTGATGCACTTGATTTTTTGTTTTGTTTTGTTTTTTTTACATCACTGGAAATTAATTGATTTCAGTGGAGATGGTTGAAGTGATTAATTAGCATTGCATGAATCACTTTGTCAGATTCTATCCTATGTATTGACATATCTCATTGGATTAGAATCACTGGGCTGAATAATAAATAGTGCATCCAATAGCATGCTTGACAGAGTGCTCTGTTTTATAAGTCTTGGGTATTTTCGTTTCACCTTAAGACAGGTCTTAGTAATGAGCGAATGCAGAGAGTGCAGCCTGAATGTACAAACACTGCTGTTTTGATGTTATATTAAATACATAATGGAGAAATGGTTTTGCAGCTCATAAAAAATGATTCTGTACTTAGACGGAATATGAACGCTTTTTCAATAATAATCTGCTTTTCCGTAACACAAATACAATTCTTTCTTCTTCTTTTTTTTAGTCATTCCACAGATTTTCCTGATACTTCAGCTATACTGCCTCAAGTTAAAGGTGACACCTATAAGGGTGTCATTAAATAAAGCGGGGCAGTGCTGCAGCGGCCAGCGTGTGACCTTCCACCCCCGACCTTGCCTCTAGCCTTTTATTTCTCCTCTCTGGTGCCGTGTTCC
This sequence comes from Tylochromis polylepis, assembly GCA_015107715.1. Taxonomy (NCBI): domain Eukaryota; kingdom Metazoa; phylum Chordata; class Actinopteri; order Cichliformes; family Cichlidae; genus Tylochromis; species Tylochromis polylepis. The sequence goes on from VVHJ01001295.1 coordinate 11,426, forward strand.
TTTTCTGTGCAGTACAGAAGCCTTGCTGGGCTCTGGGCTTGTTTGTGCTCGGTGACCAGGCAACAGTTGTGTAGAGATGGTTACCAGGACAACACCATCTGTGTCACCTTGTGATTGACTGAGATGAGGGGAGGTAGGGAAGGGGAGGGGTGAGGTGAAATGGGTTGCGGCAAAAAGGGGTGGAGGGGCAAGAGAAGATTGGACAGGAAAGATGGGGGTGAGGGTGTTACAAATATTGAGAGGTGCATCTGATGTTTGCTTACGCCACTAGCCTGGTGTTGCAGGGTAGTGGATAATCACACAGACACTTGGTGCTTTGGGTGAGGCCAAGTGTCTGAGGAAAGGACGCGTAATGAGAAATCCTTCCTCAGACTAGGCAAGCTCGAAGCCGCAAACACACTGAGCCCCTGCCTCCTAACCCTGTTTGGCAGAGGTATCTCTGACATGGAAGGACACATAATCAAAGTAGCAGGGCTAATTAGTCCAGTTATTTTGTG
>VVHJ01001295.1:14505-25378 GCA_015107715.1 Tylochromis polylepis
AGTAGAAGTGAATAAATTTAGCATAAAGCAGTGACACACTCCGGGGCCTGATCAACCCTGGCAGGGCCTTCCTTGGAAGAGGGTGTCTAGTGATAATGGCCGAAACACCCAATGAATCCAAGGTGCACTACTGACGATGTGTCAAATTTTAATACTGAATATTATACTTTAGATCACAGCTTTAATCCCTAAGAAAAAAATTGCGGTAGAGTGATTTGTGGGCTGAGGCATCCTGCGAGGCTGGGGTACGCTGCTGGCGAGGTGTCCTGCCGGTGGAGATCTCGGGCTGCCTTTCCTCATGGTAGCCATTTGATATCCATTTGAAGCAATGCATTATCAGGGATTGTAACACCTAGTCCTTTTATCAGAATCAGAATTGTACAGAGCTCAGCTGATACATATCACTTTGAAATGTAAAATATCTCCTTCTTACCATCTCTGATAATAGCATTTATGGATTTTCTCAAACCCCCTCCATATCAGTCATTTTCTAATCAGTCATCATTACAACCTGGTCTGCTTTATATTGACAAACTGCTTTTCTTTGCACGGAATCACAAGACGCTTAGTTATTGTATTTGATATAGTACGAGCTAGCAGAACAAAGGCCACATAGGTTCACAGGTTGGTTGCGTCCATTAGAGCAATGTGATCCCTCCCCCTCCTCTGATCCCGGTTGGCAGAGGAGAGAGCCTTTTAAAGACAGCAACTGTGGAGAGCAGACACTCGATGCCCTGTGCCGGGCACCACCAGCTGGGCTTGGCACAGTATCAACATTATTAGCACCAGTGCTCCCTTGGTCCATAGAAGCCTTTTGTGAGTGAGAACAGCCAGGGAGAGAGGGGGAATTAAAAGGCAGATTTATTATCCTGCTTTCCTTTGGTTTTACTTTTTCTAACACATTTTACTTCACTGTCTTGTTTGCTTGTTGTGTTTACCTTTGTGTTAATAAAGCAAATCCAAATTTAGCACAGTATGGACACGTTTTTACCTTTATATAAATGTATAAAGATAAAAACACAGACCACAACTACACGTGTGCAGCAGAGATTCCTCGGCAGTAATGTAAGCACACCCCTGCTGGTGTTATGTATAGGACAATAAGGGAATTTGCAATCAGAGACTGCAACCATCATCAGATCCCTATCATCCAAATAGCCCCCGGAGGCCAGTGCAAGCAGAAGAAGCTGTGTATTATGGTCACACTTAGGCTCAGGAATATTGGGTGGCCTTAAGATCACTTGGCAAGCTATCATCTTTCAAGAAGCCATCCCTCCCACCTACACTCACAATCACATGGATGCACAATATACATGCATACATACATAATTCTTTTACAAAAATTTATAAAGTGCCAAATCTTAGCAATGACTATATTAAGGCATGGTATATTCTAAAATAAATATCCTAAAAAATAAAAAATAAGGGAGAAATCCAGTAATCTACTATAAGCAAGAACTTTGAGACACGTAAACACACAAACATATACAGATGTATACAGATGAGATATTAAAGAAAAAAAATGAAAGAAAAAACATCGACCACAGGGCACTGTAGCTTCAGTGTGCCCTGGCAATGATTTTCCGAGTCAGTCTAAATTCTGCCACATAGCTGTTTATTTGGTTCACTACTAACACAAAATATGATTCAAATCATTTTCATTCTAATCAGAACATTCAAAGACCCCCTCAGGATGAAGTTGATCACTCAGATTTTGTATTGATTTGCAGTGACACAAACCATTGCGAGAAAAATAGCCCACAGCATTCTGGCAACCCTGAGTGTAGGGTAAGAACCTGGAAAGGGCTCAGGTTTTTCTCTCCTTAAGTATGAACATATCTTGGATCTTGTGCTGTTTACTTCTACTTTACTACATTTCCAAATACCAATTACTAATTGAGTTTTACTTCTAGTGTGCATGATTGGACAACTTTTTAATATTTGTCCAGATGATTAAAATTCTTACATAAATGTAATGTGTGTGAAAAGTTATGCCCACAAAAACATGACGAAAACAACTTTTAATAAAAGTATGTCTCTCGTATGCAGGCATGAAGCAAGAAGTATTCCATGTCATTCTGCACCCCAGTTATTGCAGTTTATACACAAAAAACTGCATCATTTTATTCAGTATCACCACAGAATAAACAACAGAGTTTCTTGCTGTTGTTTTTTTTTTTTAAATTGATACCATCTTGCTACTCTGGTAATCTGGAGAGACCCCCTAACAGTAAAATGGCCACTGTTAACATTAACCCAGATGTAATTAACACTGCCTGTGTTGTTTAGACAGTGGATCAAGTGTGGACTCCTACATCTTCCATTTTCACTCTTCTCTCCTCTCTGGGCATGCGAGTCCACCAGATGGTAGGGAATTAAGAAGGACTGTTCAGTCCTTTAACAACCCTCCTCTCCTCCTTCACCACACTGTGGTTTAGATCTAGCATTCTGTCATAGCTGAAGCGTAGCTTTAAATGACCCCCTCATTTAATCATAGACCATGTTTTTTCTTGTTTCCGAGAGGTTGAATAGTAAAACCTTTGTCACCCTGGAAATTTTGGAGGGCATTTGACATGAACTGAGGGGAGATAAAATCTTCAGAGCAGGCACCTACTAGCCTCTTTAGTAAAACCTGGCTGGATGCTGATTAAATACGAGAAAAGGCCATCATATTAAACAGGCACTTAATCAGGTGAGGGTTAGGCTGCATGGTGTTAATTAAGGCGGACTCTGAAATGGACCATGCTGCCAGAAGCATGCTGTTGCCTGAAGGGTCTGGTGGGACACCACTGCTCTGAGCAATCACGGTCTCTTTTTGTCAGACTTGATAAAGTAGTCAGGCACGCCATCATATTTGATATTTCGTGCAGTCGCAAGCTGTGATATTTTTAACCATGCTCGTATCTTGGCTCCAGAGATGGCGGGCAGTGTGTCACTTGGCTGGTTCGTCGCGTTGTGGTTTTGAGTGAACATTTTTTGGATAGGATTGTCAGACATTTTTTGCTACAGTCACTTCCAATTTAGGTTCTTGGTCTTGTTATGTGCTGAATTTTTTAAAATGGGGGGAAAAGTAAGACAAATCTTTGTAGGTAAAACCTAGTATTCTGGCAGCAACACCAGTAGTTTGTTTGGAGCAAACAGAAGATGGACTAGATAGTTGGCATGCGCTGCCTGGGCATATTTGAACTGCTTCACCAATTTAGCTGTGTAAACCAAGTGTTTACAAAATCTGACTGGGATATAAACCTCTTGCTCTCTCGCCTTCTGCCTTGAGATTACAATTCATCAGCATTAAAGGGTTAAACAAGAAAAAAGTATGAGTGGAGGTTAGCAATAAAAGAAGTCTTTGAAGCAAAAAGATCACTTAGACATTAATAAAAGCACTATGTAAGGTCAAAATGGAGGTTTTGTCAACATTAAAGCATCTGTCAATGTATGATAAGGGCACCTTAATAATTCTACATCAGTACTAAATCAATATATATAGACATCAAACAGAGTTCTGTTCGCATTCTCATGATTCCCAGTGGACCCTCTCTTTCAAACCAAAAACCTCTGCAGTGTAGTCCTTTATTCCCCTTTAAAGTGTGCTTAAATCTACAATAAAACCATGAATGTGCTTTCACATAAATCCAGCCACCATCAATGAATCAGTTACCCAGGGGTCCTTGTTGGAAGAAGCGAGTTTTACTTCCCTGTGACAAAAACCTCATTTAAAAAAAAGAAAAAAATTCCACACGGATGCTGCTCTGTTGCTTCAGCATGTGGAAATGCAATGTGAGAAAGGGATTAAACCTCTAATGCACAAAAGAAAAAGGGGGAAAAAAATAGCAGTGACGGCACTGGCAAAGCCCTCATACATTCACACTCTGAGCAATACTCACACACGGCTCTGCGAAATACTTAAGAGAGCAACTGGGGAAGGCAGAGGGACGACAAAGGGGATGAAAGGGAGGAAGAGCCGGGCTGAAGGGGGGAGGGATTGGGGCAGAGCACAGGCAGTCGGAAAGCGAGACAGAGACATGGAGTGGAAAAGTTACGGACAGAGAGAGACGGCAGTACACTGAGTCGCAGTCACCCAAGGGTTTTTTTTTCCTCCCCAAAATGATGTGAATGCCTGCTCTTCCCTCTTTGCTAGGAAACCCAGAAAAGCCATAATATGCCCCATAAATCACATATGTCACATTTCAGTGTTTTTTCCAGTCTAGTCTTTTTCTTTCAAGAGCTGAACATTTCATCACCCAGGGTCTCATGTAAGACGCCACTGCAAGAAATACAGCACAGTGCAAAAGTTTTTGGCACCAACTTTAGGAAAGATGGTTTCAAATGCTACTGGGATTTTTTCATATTAAAAAATACTAAACACTTACTCAGTATTTTAGTGGCCACTATTTCACAGGATCACCTTTCTCGAGTACACTTGCTGAGAATTTCTCACTGAACTTGGCATTTAGGTTGTTAATAGCAACTTACCACAGTTTCTTGTGGATTTAGGCAGCATTAGTGTCTTTTTTCTTCACTTCATGCAGTCTCACGCTGACTCAAAGATGCTGAAATCTGGGCTCTGTGGGACCCATACCATCTGCTCTGGGATTCCTTGTTATTCTTATTGCTGAAAATACTCCCATCAGGTCTGGCTACATGTTTAGTGTTATCATATTAAATTAATATCAGGCATCTACCTAATGGTATCACATGATGAATGAGAGTAGAACTGTAGCACATGCTATATTGCAATTTATTTGTCAGTGTACTAAAACTAGCAAAAACATGACAATAGACAGATTTTCCTAGGCATCAGAAACATTTGTAAACTGTTTTCTTCTTGGAAATGTTGGAATCATCTGTTATTTGTCACTTGTTGGAATACATTTGCATTATTTTAACTCTGAAATCTGGCTAATGTGTCTCTGCTTTTGTGCAAGAACCCAGAAAAAGAATTTGTAAAAACAAAAAGTTTATAATATGAAACTGGAACCAGTCTGGCCTTAACAGGGGGATCTAGTTAGCCTGTCTCCACCCCAAGGTAGCAATATCTTCATACTAGCATGTCATTTGACCAGTTGGTTATGTTTGTACAAAACCACAGTGTGATTTAAATTTTTATTACCTCTTCTATCTGCTAGCTGAATGCAGCATAGGTGTTGGTGCCAGACGGGCTGGTCTGACTATTTTAGAAACTGATGATCTACTGGGATTTTCTCATACAACCATTTCTAGGAATGATAGCCTGAAAAAGAGAAAATCCAGTAAGTGCTAGTTCTATGGGCAAACATGAAAGCATGGATCCATTCTGCCTTGCATCAGAGCTTCAGCCTGCTGCTGGTGGTGGTGGGGGGTATTTTCTTGGCAGATTTGGGGCCCTTTAATACCAACTGAACAGTGGTTTAATGCCACAGCCTACCTGGGTATTGTTGCTGACCACGTGCATCCCTTTATGACCACAGTGTACCCATCTTCAGATGACCACTACCAGCAAGATAAAACGCCATGTCACAAATCTAAAGACCATCTCAAACTGTGGCAGTGAGTTCACTGTACTCAAATGGCCTCCACAGTCACCAGATTTCAATCCAATAGGACATCTCTGGGATGTGGTGGAACCAAGATTCAAATCATGGATGTGCAGCTGACAAATTTGCAACAACTGTGTGATGCTGTCATATCAATATGGAGCAAGATTTCTTAGTAATGCTTCCAGCACCTTGCTGAATTTATGCCACAAAGAATTAATCGGCTCTGAAGGCACAAGAGTGACCAATCCAGTATAAAGTGTACCTTAAAAAAAGTGTCTTGTGCATGCATGTTTAAGCCAGTAAGCATGTACATGTTGAAAGATTTTGGCTATTATGTTTAACTGTGTGGTTCTGAGTTAGCATGCTTAGAGGAGTCTCCTTTTGTGTCTTGTTTTCGAAAAGGAAAAGCGCTTGCTCCAGTGTTTCAATCAACAAACGGTGGAAAGTGGTATTGATCTTCTGAGTCTCATCAAGTAATTAAGCATCGAGCAATTAAGTATATTTTTCTAAATTGTTATTCTAAGTAATGGAGCTGGAAGTGACAGAGATGCTCAGCCATTGTCAGTGAGCTCATATTTGTCTGAGCAGGCAGTTCACTTTTGTTTTCCACACTGGTTGGAATTCAACGAACAATTATGTACAGACATTTCCCATCAGTGTCCATACTTCACACAAGAATTTGAATCTCAGCAGATTAAAAATAAATGCAATATCTCACTGAGCGGGCCTGTGAGTGAGATTGCCTGCTTTGATTGAAGTTTAAATTATAAACCATTCTGGGGATTTTTTAATAACAAAAGAAAAATCAAGAGAAGATGTGGAGACATAATTGTTAAAAAGTTTAGAAATGGCGCCATTTATCTGACAGCAGAATCTGAGACTCGAATGCTTCCACAGACGGTGCAGTCAAGCAGCACAAATACATATAAAAAAATGAAAGAAATGAATAATTACCTCCTTCTTCTATCAAATCATCAAACCCCATGGGTCCGTGTGTGATCCGAGGGCAGAGCGACTTCAGCTCCAAGAAAACAAAGCGCTTCCCTCTCTCCTGCTGACATTGTGACTCTGATGCTGACGGCAATGCTGTGGGGATGTGTGTTTGTTGGGGTGCATATTTTTACATGTTGTGTGCGTGTGTGTTGTTGATCTGTACCTGGCATCTGCAGTGCAGTGATGCATGGTAAATAACAGGTCATTGCAAATCTCATTAGGCCTAATAAGATGTATATGATATATATATATAAATAGTGGAGTTTCACTGTCCATAAGCAGCCGTGGTGGTTGTGAGCGTGTGTGTTTATGTGTGTTTTGTTTATAGGAATGCTGTAAAGAGGATAGCTGATAGCTGAGGTGAGAAGAGAAAGAGAGATGTCGTTTTTCATGGCGCTACATTATCAGAGGAATTATGGCATTATGCACAGGTGGAGAGCTGGTGTGAATACTGATGCAGTGGAAATGAATATATTTGTATAAACACACACACAGAGACAGACATGCACTCAGCAGCTTGCTCAGTGGAGTTTGCAGTCCACCTGATTGAAATGAGGAAACTGCATGAAACTACGGCAAACCAGGCTTGCCGCTAGGAAGCTTGCACGTTGAGGTTGGTCACTGTCTGAAAGCGATCTCCTTCATGTGTGTGTATTTGGTGTCCACACGTCTCACTAATTGGTTCTCGTATGCATCTTAATATATTTGCATGTTACTCACGTATCAAGTTTATGAGAGGGGGGATATGCAGAGATGAACTAAGATATAAAGGACTGGAAAGGAAGATGTACTGTGCAGGGGTAAAATGCAAGTTGTAAATTGAAAGACAATTGTTTCTGGACTGGTACATTTAGTGATGCTAATGAGCAGTGTTTGATTTCAGATGGTTATGTGGGTGTTTGAGAGAGAGAGAGACAGGAGTGGGGAGAGAAAAGAGAAGGACAAGGAAACAAAGGTTTTGGGCATCTTCTTTGAAACCCTTTCTCTGCTGTATCTGAGTGTCCCAGGGGTTCAAGATTGGTTCCACTTAAAGCACTTAAAACACCCCACAGGACCCGTGCTTGGCTCTGTAATAAATATCAAGATCGCTCTTGGATTGTTTTTAAATTGAATGCAATCTGCCAGGACTATGAGCCATCATTTCATATTTTTTCCTCCTTGATCTTTGCTTCCACTTGATGCCAGCCTCGTTTTGCTTCCATCATAAAGGGATTTTCAGGAATAGTTCTGTTCCAGAGTCAGAAAAAGATCTTTGACTTATAAATCATTTGAGCCAGGAAATATTTGATATATCACAGAGATCAAAAGTTAAGAGATGTGGGAAATATTTCCATGAATGGTTTTAAGCCAAAAGTGAAGAATACCATGCATACATTCGGGGGCCACTTCATTAGGTACACCTGTTCAGCTGCTCATTAATGCAAACACCTAATTAGCCAATCATCTGGCAGCAACTAAATACACTGAGGAATGTAGACATGGTCAAGATAACCTGTTGAAGTCCAAGTTAAAATAAAAAAGAAGGGGGGCGGGAGGGTTAAAGTGACTTTGAACATGGCATAGTTGTTGGTGCCAGATGGGCTTATCTGAGTATCTGCGAAACTACCGAGCTACTGGATTTTTTCCCACACGACTATCTCTAGGGTAAGCAGAGAATGGTCTAAAAATGAGAAAATATCCTGGAAGCAGCAGTTCTCTGTTGATCCCAAAGATCAGAGGAGAGCAGCCAATCAGTTCCAAGCAGTTCTCACTGCTTGAAGGCAACAGCAACTCAAATAACCACTCATTACAACCAAGGTATGCAGAAGAGCTGAAGCACTGAAGCATTAATGGGCTACAGCAGCAGAAGATCACACTAGGTGCCACTCTGGTTGTTTAGGAACAGGAAACTGAGGCTTCACACAGACTCACAAAAAGTAGATAACAGGGGAAAAGAAATGCTGCCCAGTCTCAGTTCCTGCTGCAGCATTTGGATGGTAGGGTCAGAATTTGGCATAAACAACATGAAAGCATCAATCCATCTTGAATCAACACTTCAGGCTGCTGGCGGTGGTGTAATGGCGTGTTGAATATTTTCTTGGCTCAGACCAACTGAGCATTGTTTAAACACCACAGCCTACATGAGTGTTGTTGCTTACTGTGTCCACCTCTTTATAACCACAGTGTACCCATCTTCTGATGGCTGCTTGCAGGAGGATAATGTACCATGGCACAAAACTCTAATCATCTCAAACTGGTTTCTTGAACATGACAATGAGTTCACTGTACTCAAATAGCCTCCACAGTCACCAGACCTAAATCCAACAGGGTAATGGAACAAGAGATTCACATCATGGGTGTGCAGGGGCACAAATCTGCAGCAACTGTGTGATGCTATCATGGCACTGACTGTTTCAAGCATTCTGTTTCCACAAAGATTAAGGGAGTTCTGAAAGCAAAGGGGATCCAACTGGTACTAGAAAAACTCTACCTAATAAAGTGGCTCAAATAAAGGGGTGGATGGAGAAGTCAAAAGTGTAAACACAGCAGCATGCAGAACTGTGTTTATACTATAATACATGAAATATCCCATTGTTACATAAACAATACCTCATGTAGACAAACCTTGTGAAAACACAAACCTTGTGTTTTGTGACCACAAAACAATACCTGTTGCCGATAATGTCTTTTTTTTTAATCTAATTTTGCCATGGATGTGTACAGACAGCTCATCCTAAAGTAGTCTGGCATTTTTACTACTATCTTAGCTTCTTTTTTGCAATTGTGCTCATTCTACAAAGATTTCACTGTAGCATGTCCTCTTTGCCACTCTATTATCACATTTACTTGTAAAGCAGGCATAATAACATCACAAATAACAATCAAAAACTCAGTGTAAATTCAGAGGTCAGTCATAGTAATTATCATGTGAATGTGCGACTCCTCTTGGCTGTGCGGAGCTTTATAGAGAGTTTCAGCTCAGTAAAACAGCAAAACAGAACAACTGTACTCTTTTGGTTCAGTCTAACCCCCCTCGTGGCAGCATTGACTGACACTGCTGCTCTATATCAGCTGGAGGTATAAAATGCAACTGTTTGCTAAAGGTTTATGATATCAACTGGAAATGGGGCACAATTTCACAGCTCATTTCAGCTGCCCCGTAAGTCAGCAAAGAGTCTTTTACTGTTTATGCAGGTTTAAAACCTTTCATATTTCAAAGCTTAGAAAATATTTGCCACTGAGGAAGATACCCTGCTTGTCTCCAGTGCATATTTATGTATTTGTGTTTAAGAAACTATCAATATTTTTTTTAAAAAGGAAATAAATAATTTGGACAAAAATAAAATCTTTATGGGTAGCACTTTCTAAGACAGCTTGGTAATCAGCTGGACAGAAGATAATAAAAATTAAATAACATGTTATTACCACTTAGTTACAAAGTAATATCAACTAATAACCAAGTACTGTAATAGCTTGTATCGTCAGTGGCTATAGTGGTTATATATGTTGATCTGTTTTTTGTTTGTTTGCTTTTGTTTTCAATATACTGACTTTCAAGTGGTCGTAACCTGATGTGCTGCAATAGATCTAGGCTGCTGAGGGCCATCCCATGATGCACTGAGTGTTTCTTGTTCACTCACCTTTAATTGTTGAAGTGTTCTTTGTATAATTGTAGCTCTTTACCTTACAATATAAAGCACCTTGAGGTAATTGCTGTTGTGATTTGGTGCTATTTAAATCAAATTTAATTAAACTGAATTGTATTGATCATTATTAAGCCTAGTTTCTGGCCCCTATTGCACAATTAAATATAGTTAAATCTAATGTTACTTAGGTATAACCATTGTTGATGCATTTGGTTATTATTTAGATATTACTTCATAATTTAGTGTTATAGTGTTCTGTTTCCTTATATTACCTTCTTGTGTCCTTAACTCAATATTGCCACCAAGCTGTAATAGAAAGTCTTCCTCATTATGCTGCAAATAGCTTAGGAATTAACAAACACCTCAAAATCTGGCATTTCTTGAAGGTAAAGGCACAAGTTCATCTGTTAAGCTTTTCTAAAAATGAATCATCACTCTCCTGTCACACATCAAGGTTGTGCTTAAGCACTCCAGTTTCACTTCACATGCAAAGCTATGAAAAGTAAACTAAAAATAGACTTCCAAGTAGAGAATTTTGATAGATTTTAGAAAACAAGATGTAAGGCTGTTATTCCCAGAAGTGTTTTTCACAGAACATCTTCGTAGCCAAGACGATTAACTGAAAAGACAGTGCGCACTGTAGTTTGACCCAAGAGAATAAAGAATTTGTCAATGGAGGAGTTGGAATGTGATATTGATTGATTTTGTAATGGGGGGGGGGGGGGGGAAGCAGACTTT
>VVHJ01001295.1:25398-37652 GCA_015107715.1 Tylochromis polylepis
GGGGAATCAAGTAGTTCAGAGGAAAGTTAAAAGGTCAGTAGCGAAATTTAAATGAAAAGGTATTTTTAAAAGAAATAGCAGGCTCGAAGATTTAATTTGAATTTCATAAATTCTGCAATGCCACAGCCAAACTAAAAATCAATCAAAGAATATTATCCATGGAATAAATGCATTCAGAATGTGTTACATACTTTTGAAATTCAATGCAGTGGACGGGGATTGAATGTGAATAATACTTATATAACTTTTTTTTTTTAAATAAATTGCTAAAATGACTTGATTTAGTCCAACAACAAGTCTTAGTCGACCAGCAAATGAATGATTGGACGTGACAAACCTTCTGTTCAAAGGAAAGAAAATAGTGTTGCATACTGACTGTGTTTAAAATCCCTCCTCGCTATTCAAGAAATAGAGTAGTGCAGTGACAGAGTCTTTTCCTAGTGAGTATTTGTCATGAACACCACAGACACACACACACACACACACACACACACACACACACACACACACACACACACACACACACACACACTGCTGTCACTGGGAGAGCAGATATGGCCCTAGCTGTTCCCTTTCCCAGGGAAGCATTGGGGATGAAAGAGCGCAGAGATGGGTCTCCCATTCTCTGATCTACTGCTGCCTTTGACATCAGCAGTCATCAACTCCAAAAGAAGAGGAGAAAAGGGGGGAAAGAAAAAAATCATCAATCTTCCCTTCACTGCAACCACACATGAACTCCATCAACTCTGTCTATTTTTCATTCCATTTCTGCTACCAGGAAACTCTCTTCTTTTTTTGCTGTTAGAAGTAAGATGCATTCCTTTACCTGACCTCTCACCATTTATAAGGCTTGGTATAAAGTGCACGGAGAGCATACGCTTTTCCCTTCTTCTTGCCCTCATGTATGAAGTGGATGCTTCACAGCGCCTATAGAGCAAATATAGGGAACCAGCAGCTCGGCAGTCTCCTGCTATGTGTCGAGCTGCACTGAAGGCCAGCTCATTTTCTCTGGCAGCAAGCACATTCACAAAGATTCTATAGCTGCAAATACTTTGCTTTCTCAGAGTAACTCTTCTCACTTCCTTGCAGTTTGGTCATCCACGACTTGTCAAATAAGATCACCATAGTGTATTTCAGCCTGTGTGGGACCGTGGAAAGTGGATCTGCGATGAGCTGAGCGTGGAGTGTGTCAAACTGTGTGGACTGACGGCATGAAAAGAATTCATGTGTGCCAACTGGAGCGGTGGAGATAAATCACAGCTTGTCAGTGTGTGAGAAATTTCAGCTCTAGCATTTACTCCCTTTGATGACTTATTATGGGGGTTATATGCATAGCTGTCTTAGGTGTTTTTCAGTGCAACCCTTTGTCCTTTGTACTTAGCATGTTACACTGAGTGTGCCAGAGAGAGAGTCGTCCTGTCTGCACTGGTGCCCGTTTTGCGCTCCCTCTCTCTGGGGGAACAGGCACACCCATCAGGAACCATTAGTCTTCACACTGACGTGGCGCCCTTCCACTGAGAGACTTTCCCTGGCAGAGCTTTCTGATTGCCTCAGACAGTGGTTGGATATTTTTACTAACAAGCTGAGACACTGTGCCATTTGTGTGGGGCATTTACTGCTGGCTGTACTCCTAATTCATATTGTAGTGACTTATGACTAAAGCAAGTCATCTGAGACTTCACACAGTTTCTTGTGTCCCTGCACAGGTGAATTAATGGAGAGATGAAAGGTTGTGTGGACAGAAGTATCAAGTGGTCTTATAAAATGTCTAATAGTATTACCCTCCTGTTTGCAGACCGATGCAGCCCTGATGTATGATGCCGTGCATGTGGTGGCGGTGGCAGTGCAGCAGTCGCAGCAGATCACTGTGAGCTCTCTGCAGTGTAATCGCCACAAGCCGTGGCGCTTTGGAGGGCGTTTCATCAACCTTATCAAAGAGGTATAAGGTCACTGCTTTCACTGTGCACTCCAGCTTGACCTTTGACCTATGGAATCTACTGGACATTGTACCTTTTTTATTGTGTTTTATGGATTAGTCCAGTCATGTTTGCAAGCATTTTATGTGTGCATTTCTGTAATTATTTAGTTAATACATGTGACACAGTTTCAGTGCAGCTTTCCAGTAAGCCTTTATTGGTCCAGAAAGCTGTGGTCATTATCACAGAAACCATATAAGCATCTGAAATAAGTTTATTATCTAATCATTAAGTCTAAACAATCTTTTTTTTTTTAAATGAATCTGCAGCATTATCCACAGTAACTACTTTTTTTTGTGTGTGTCATTGTCTTTCAACCACACTTTCTCAGTGCATATCTCTACCCGTGTTTATATCAAAGGCTCTGCATGCCTCCTTAACTCTAGTCAGGGTCAGCCATTTGCTTTGTTCTACAAAGCTCTTTCATTCTGTGGATGGTATCATTGCAGGTAATTTTCAGAATGAGCCATTGTAGTAGCTGGTGCTTCCTCCCCCTCCTGTGTCTGCTATCACTCCCCATGCCCGTCTGTTCCTCCAATGGCTTTGAAGTGAAACTTCAAGCACAATGAACCACATGCATAATGAACTCTTACCTGTCAAACCTGCTTCTGTTCTCGCTGCTTTATTGTTTCTTGTTATGTTGTTGAGATAGACAGTAAGGGGAGAGCCAGATGGAATTCATAATTGGGAAAGAAAAACTTTTATGGTTAGGCGTTGGATTGATATTGCTGAGAAAGGCCATGTCTTAAGGTTAATGGAATGACTGTGCTCACAGCTGAGGATTTTAGTTCATCATGCTCTGTATTTCTATCTTTAGGCACACTGGGATGGTTTGACAGGACGTGTCCTTTTTAACAAGACCAATGGACTGAGAACTGATTTTGACCTAGATGTCATCAGTCTGAAGGAAGAGGGGCTGGAAAAGGTGTGTCACTCATTGGTACAGCTCATGCTTACAGTCATGGCAAAAATAAAGTAAACCCTTCATTATAAAAAAAAATGCACATAATTAAAAAAAAAAAACTTAGTCCTTAACAGGTCTTAAAATTATTAAAATACATCACCAGATGATCTACAAAACATTAAATATTACAGTGTTATTATTTATTTAACAAAAACTAAGCCAAAATGCAGAAGTAGAGTGTGAAAAACTAGGTACACTGTTACTGCTTCCACAGGGATTAAGAGGGTAAGGAGCAGCCAAGTGCTGATAATCAAATGGACTTGATTAATTGATCATCAGTAAGTGTGAGCACCTCTATAAAAGCAGAAGTTTTGGCTGTTTGCTGTTCTGGAGCTTTCACGTTCACATTAACACAGTGCCGAGAAGAAAAGCCATTAGCAATAATCCTAATGAAGCAGTTGGTGCTGCCCATCAGTCTGGGCCATTTCCAGACGATTTGGAGTCCATCATTCTTGAATGAGAGAGATTATTCGCAAGTGGAAAACATTCAAAACAGTTGCCAATCTTCCCAGGAGTGAACGTTCCAACAAATTCACACAGAGATCGCACCATGCAATGCTCAGAGAAAATAGAAAAAACCCAAGAGCTTCATCTCAGACTCTACACACCACAGTTACTATGTTAAATCCTAAAGTTCATAACAGTACAATTAGAGAAAGACTAAACAGAGTAAATGGCTTGGTTTAAAGGGATTTCAGGGAAAGGTCTCCTCTTTCTAAAATTAACATGGCAGCACAGCTTAGTTTTGCAAAGTTGCATCTGAACAAACTGCAAGATTTATGGAGCAATGTCCTTCGGACAGATCAGATAAAAGTGGAGATGTCTGGCCATAATGTAGAGCTCCACATTTGTTGAAAACCGAACACAGCACAGCACAAACACCTCACACCAGCTGCCAAGTCCAGTAGTGGAGGGGTGATGATTTGGTCTTGTTTTGCAGCCACAGGACCTGGGCACTTTGCAGTCACTTAGTGGACCATGAGTTCCCTTGTGTATCAAATTATTCTAGAGTCAAATGTGAGGCCATCTGTCCAACAGCTAAAGCTTGGTTGAAATTGGGTCATCCAACAGGCCAATGATCCCAAGCACAGCTGCAGATCTACACCAGAATGGGTGAAAAAGAGAACAATCAAGGTTTTGCAACAGCTCAGTCATATATATATATATATATATAATGTTAGAACTGAAAGAGGGTGTACTTTCTTTTTAGTATGACTATAAGTTAAAATACCAGATGGAAGTGGGGATGATTTGAAGTGTTTCATTTCCCATCTGTAGACAAGAAGATATAAACTTGACACTGAATTGTTTCAACAGATTGGAACATGGGATCCTCCCAGCGGTTTAAATATGACAGAGACTCACAAAAGCAAGACGTCCAACATCACTGATTCTCTGGCTAACAAATCCCTGCGTGTATCCACCATACTGGTAGACACGGCCGAATGAAAACACAAACAGCAGATACTCACACTCTCAACTGCACCTGAAAAATATATAATACAAAACCCACAGACTTCTGCACTCCTACAGCAGTTTGTTTTCCCTGTACAGGAGGAGCCATATGTGATGTTTAAGAAGTCAGACAAGCCTCTATATGGGAACGATCGCTTTGAGGGCTACTGTATCGACCTGCTGAGGGAACTCTCCTCCATCCTAGGCTTCCGCTATGAGGTTCGATTAGTAGAAGATGGGAAGTACGGTGCGCTGGATGAGAGCACAGGCCAATGGAACGGCATGGTGCGGGAGCTCATGGACCACGTGAGTCGGCACTCACCAGGGAGAACACAACATTCAGTCATTAGAATAAAAACTATTATAGTAATTAAAAGGAAACACTTTCTGCTTTCTATTAATCATATTTTATAATGGTCCACTAATTTTCTTCATGTATTTTAATAAAGCTACTCCACATTGCAAGCTGACTCAAAACAATAAGAACTGAATCTCTAAATGCTCAAATGGGACCTTTTAAAAAAAATTCTCATTATTAAGTCATTTGTGTCTTCATCCACTGGTACAGTGGGAATATTTTATTTCTAAAAGCCAAAATTTATTTTCCACTTAGGCACAGCAGTCTGCCATATTCCTTCTTGTCCTTCTTTGTCTGAATGAATAAATCTTTGAAATTCTTCAATACTGATTTGAAATGGAAACAGGCTGAAATACTGAACAAGCACATGTCTTTAATATGAGATTACAGTGTTAACAAAAAAAAGGATCTCTTACTGTGTTGAGTTTCTTTGTGGCATCTGAAACTTTGAGAGGCCAAATTATCTAGTCCTTCGCTTTCAAATATAAGGGGAAAAAAAGGTTAATTCCTGGGTTTGCTGGTGCTGCAGCCTTAAGATTGGTTTATACTTTTGCATCAAATCTACAGCACAGCTTAAAATGCTTCTCCCAAGAAATGCAACTACGTGTTGCGTCGACACAGACCTCGACAACCGTGCTTGGTCTGCTTAGTGGAAAGACAGGATATTGATCAGATAAAGCCTCTGTGAAACAAAATGTAATAGGCTGTAAAAGCAAGTAACCTGCCAATGTAGCTATGTGCCGTTTTCTCGTTTTCGGAGTGCTGCCAATCCTTTTATAGACTCAGTTCGTATATCTTCTTTCCTTTCTGCCTTTCAGTAACTATCAATATTTATTAGCTCCAGCTTAAACATACTTAGCTCTGTTTAAGCACACAAAGTAACTCAGCACAGTAAAAAGAAATGTCGGGGAAGCTAAGACACACCAGCACATAAGTATCCTTCCAATGCTGTCTGCTCTTTGTGTAGGCTAGACAGTGGGAGTATAAAAAGATAGTTTTACTTGGCCTGGTATGACCAGTAGACCTATAGTGGCTACCCTTAGGTCATATTAACAAGTTAACAGCTATCGTTTGATGAATAAACTTCTGGGGGGAGTGACCAATGTTTCTGGGCTTCCATTGCAGCCAGCAAGAATTGGGAAAAGGGATAAAAATGCACATTCCCTTGGTATCGGTTATGTATTTTTAAAATCCAGCCATAAACTCATTATCATCATAAAGTCATTATCACTAGTGAGTTTAAAAATGTATCAGGCAAGTCCTTCTTTTGTTTGCCTTCATGCAGCCAAAGCTTTGATTGGTCAGCGCTAATCGGACTACAAATGAACTACAAATGGAAACCAGAAGAATTTCAGCGCCAAAAATTGTGTCTCTGGCTTATAGATTCTTCATATTCATATGCAAATATATCTGTATTTACAGAGAAGCAATTTAGCAGTTGCTAGTCCATATCTCTAGAATTTAATTGACTTGCTTGATTTTTCATTTTTTATTACAGTTTATTTACTTATTGTGATAGTTTGTATTATTTATTACAGTTTTGCTTCTACACTGTGTATTAGCATAGAACACTATTTTGCAATTATGACACTTGATGCTGTATACTAAGCTTTTGTAAGCCTCAGATATATAGATGACTTCTTAAAATGAAAATTTATAGCAAAAAGCCCTCAAATCTTTCCTCCTGCTAAGATTGGTAGCTTGCTAGTCAGCAAAAGTGACTACGGCTGTTGAAACAGAATCTTAAAAACTCTAGAATCTGTAAAAAAAAAAAAAAAAATTTACATCGAGTTATAGCTTGGAGCAATTATGCAAAAATACTACAGAGTGAGCGCTGAACTGTGCAGAAGGCTAATTTTCTATTCTGAGGCAACTTGAGGTTGATTTGTTGAAAATTAATCTAATCCTAAGATCATTGCCCCTTATAAAAAAGGATCAGACATATAACCTGTAATTTCCAGACCAACTCAGCCTCCCACCTAATAATCTAGCTGAAGTAATGATCCTAGCTATTTTTTTCCCTCATGTCATGTCTCTGCTTCCTGTACGTATTGAGCAGAGCAGCTGCTGACAGGAATCAGATGTTAATTGAATTGGCTGGGATTTTTTTTTTTTTCTATTGGTGAACAAACACCCATCCCCCTACTTGATGTCGCCATTGTTTTCTCATTGCAGAAAGCAGACCTTGCAGTTGCTCCTCTGGCCATCACTTACGTCAGAGAGAAGGTCATCGACTTCTCCAAGCCCTTCATGACGCTGGGGATAAGTATCCTGTACCGCAAGCCCAATGGCACCAATCCCGGGGTCTTCTCCTTCCTCAATCCCCTCTCGCCTGATATCTGGATGTATATTCTGCTGGCTTGCTTGGGTGTCAGTTGTGTGCTGTTTGTCATAGCCAGGTAACATGTCAACCCCCCGTTTGCTTCCTTTGCTTGACTTCACTCCCCCCCTCCTGCTTGCCTCCTTTGACTAACATGCAGCAGTTGATGACTTCTGTGATATGAAGATGTGTGCTGAAACAAAAGGATATTTAATCTGCAGTAAACATATAACATTAAAGGACCATAGCAGCATCTTTGCCATGTTGTTTCCATATTCATTTTAGCTTTATTTGTTAACAACAACAGAATGTTTTGAAAAAATTAATATTTTACCAAAATATCATTGCAATAATGGATTAAAACATGGTCCACACCCTACTATGGTCCCGATAAGTATAGAGCAATATTTCAGGCATATTTGCACAAGCTGAAATTTATTGTAAGAAATGTGCAGTAATGTAAGGTACACTGCTGATACTGTACAAGTACATTTCCTACAATATTTTAATCAACCTATCCCCCGAATAAACCCCAGATGCATGACCAACGTAGTATGACGTGTGTGTGTGTTAACCCCTGGGCTTTTCTTCTTCTTCTTTGATCCTGAGAGGTTTTGGTTTAACACACATTCCATCAAATGTTACTGGCAAAATGATCACATGAGAGGAAAGCAGCAACTGTCACCTAAGTTAGTTCAGAATATGCAAATTAAACCCATAGTTATTTGTTCCCACATTTGGCCATGGTAAGTAAAAAGCATGCAATTCTATTGATATTCTTCTGATCGCGATAAAAATGACCTTGAGATCTGATACTTCTAATTTTACTTCTATTAAATTATAATGCGTGTATCTGCATCATGCCATTTTTGCACACAATAGCAATACAGAGTCCTTTACATCACTCTATGTGACAAAAATATCCAGCAAAGTTTAAATCTTTAGCACGGTGTTCTCTACAGCTTGCTGATCTGGTTCCCTCATAATTACAGTATTGATTGCGCGGCCACCGGATGATTGGCCGATCCTCCAAATGCAGAGTATATTGTTTTCTTTCTCAAATATAGCAGGAGTTGTGAGCTTGTGAAGTCCAAGTTTTGCACAATAAAACACTAAACAGTACATCTTTGAACTGCATCCCACACGTTAACACACTTTTTTTCCCCCCTAAATAAGCTATCGTATTTCAGGCTCCAGAGAAATACATTTCACTCAGTGCATCCTCCCAGCTCTGTTTGCGGTTGAATTGATTTCTCCCTTTATTAACAAAACAAATGGTATTATTTCAGCTCGCAAAAACCTTTTCCAGGGTAGAAAATGTCCACTTGCAGACAAGAATAGATTATATAAATTGTATTAGAACATGTTTACATGAATTGCAGGCTATTGTAATTTTACATTCCAGCTTCCAGATGTCTGTGATTTTTTAAGACACCAAACACAACCTCTTCACTTGGCCTGAGACAAGAAAGGCAACAGATCTATAAAGCCAGGCAAAGTAATTGAATTGAACAGACAGCTAATGGAGGGCGCGTGTTTTGTGTTATTGTGGCCGGGGACAAGCGAAGGGGAAGAGGGACAGGAGTAGGGGAACGGAGAGGGAGAGAGAGGGAAAGAGTCTTTTTAGAATTCCGTGTGCAATTCGACATGTCCCCTGTGCTCGATGTGAGGAGGTGACCTTACGTCCTCGTGTTCCACATCCTCTTCCTCCTGCTGATCGGTGTGCAGAACACGGCCTGCAGGAATACGGGCCAGCTGCAGACAAAGGTCATACAGAGGAGCCATCAAACCTGGTACATACAGAATACACATGTAGACACTGGGAGATACAAACACTGTCCAATCAAATGTGCACCAGCAACCTAGATATATCTGTTGTGTTCCACGATCGACTGCGGGCTGCAGCAATTATGTCCATTGTCTGTGTACAAAAACATAACTAAATAATCAGAAAACATGTTTGACTTTGAGATGCAATCGGCGCAGCCAATGCAAATACCCAGTTGCTACCACATGAAAAACTCACCCACACAGCTGTAAAGGCATATTTATGCACCAGACACTTGATGCACACAGGCATAAGTGCATGCGACCACATAAAAACATGCGAGCGCGCTCACTGCATCCTGAACAGCTCTGCAAGGCCATTGTGTTGTTTCAGTTGCCTGTGATACCAAGGAGACAGAGCTCGTTGACATTCCAATAAATCAGGCATCCTGATGGTGTTGACATGAAGAATTATAGTGTGCCATCACAGCCATGTCCACATAGATGATTTTCACTGAACAGAAAATAGCTGTAAAGGAAGGGCAATGTGACAAAAATGTTGCCATGTTCCCAATGCTTGTAAAATAAGAATAGTAATTAGCATGCTCCAAATGGCACTCATATATACAGACGGAAAGCAAGTTGCAGGAAAACCAAAGTATTTGGCTGTTACAGTGTGATATTTTTTTGGCGCGGTTTGGGTCCCCTAAGAGCGTATGGTCACTTTAAATCTATACAAATCTGTTCTGACACATATACGATATATGCTATATAAACATATTTATTCCCTTTGTGTGTCTAACAGGCACAGCTGACAAATGGCATCACATGTTCACACAGTATAAAACCTTAAGACTCTGTCTACAGGCTTATTAGCATGCAGTATATCGGGGAAAGGCTTCTCAACACCATTACCTGTCAGGCCCCTCAACTCTGCATAAGCAATGTTCCCTCTATCAGCCACTTCAGCACAAACTCAATCAGTTCCTGATGCTTAACACTAACCCAATCACCTTGTGCTAATGCCATGCCACTTTTG
This sequence comes from Tylochromis polylepis, assembly GCA_015107715.1. NCBI lineage: Eukaryota > Metazoa > Chordata > Actinopteri > Cichliformes > Cichlidae > Tylochromis > Tylochromis polylepis. Next base: position 35,278 of record VVHJ01001295.1, read on the forward strand.
CTTAGGATAATAAATGAGAAATGTCCACAAGTGACCCGAAGACACTGACAATCAGCCAAGGCGGGCAGCATGTTCAGCAGGGGGAGGTTCATGGGGGAAGCAAAACAATCTGGAAAAAAAAATGAAGCGTGGGTTGCCAGGAAGAGAATGGTATAGGAGGATGTGAGGGGGATGTGATGTGGGGGATTGTGAGAAAAAGGGAAAAGGAGAAGAACAGAGATAGCTGTTGGGAAACCAGAAGAAAAAAAGGAGAGCACAAGTCCCACGTTAGGGCGTTAAAATAAAATGGTATCCGCAGAGTAACGATAATTGTAGCTGCTGGGGGAAACACTTAAAGGCTCCTGACTAAGTGAATTGAAATGAGCTCCAAAGATCATTACACACAGGGACATTATCACCAGTGACAGCGTTATTCCAGTCTATTGATCCATTCTTACAATAAACTGATACCACTTGAATATGCCAATAAGTCTCGGCAAAATCTTAGCAAAAGCTGAAACGATTTGCTTTCGTCTCCACAGAAGCACTGATCCACAAAACAGGTTTTCTACACATTCACACGCTTTTTCTTCCTGCTCATAATGTTTTGAGATTCATGTCTTATCAGCCATTTAATCTGTACCACTGAAAACACCGTTTTGTCCTTTTGTGCTGACATTTGTGTCTTTCTGCTCTTTCCTTTATAGGTTTAGTCCTTATGAGTGGTACAACCCGCATCCATGCAACCCTGACTCAGATGTAGTGGAAAACAATTTTACGCTGCTCAATAGTTTCTGGTTTGGAGTTGGGGCTCTCATGCAGCAAGGTAGTTGCCTCAGCCTGTGGCTACAGTTGCTTTGTGGAGCTGGAGCTCTCTACACCCCACTGTCCCTAAGGGTTAGGTTTTTTTAAACTAAGCCAGAGGCAATAGAGAGAGACCTCTAAAAGACCACACAGAAATTAGAATAAATGTGCATATATTTTTAAATAAATGTAACAGACTTAGGCTCATGGGAGCACGGGCTAAACCAGAATATGTAAACTAGAAACATGTTTCTAAAAACAACAGTTTTACAGCCTTTAGTCCACTTGAGTAAAATTAATTTTCCAAGTGATTCTTATATAAAATGCATAAAACGATTCTGTTTGCGAACAGACATGTTGTTGAGCTACTTTTTGAGTAGCTGAAAAAGAATTACAAATAACATTAGCTGAAAACTATGCAGTCTGTAAATATGCTGTTTGTTACTGTAACAAAGCCACTAATATCCGAGCATCCTCTTCTCTTGCCCCTGGCCTATCAGCACCTAGAGATCAGTGGGGTGTGGAGTCAGGATGTGAGGTTACCTTGGGTACATGACTCTCTGGCCTAACCAGCCTGTTACCTCTCCACACAGTACTGCACCATCGATGTTGATGTGTTTAATTTGCTATATCAGATTTATGCAAACACCTTGTTCTCTTTGAATGGCACTTTCCGGTAACTCTTGCATTATTTAAAGCACTCCCTTGTGACTGAGACGAGATAATTTCACTTGTTTGAGATCCAACAATCTGCTTGTTTTGAGAGCTCTCTTGAGTGATTTAATCTTGATGCGAGTGGCACATCTGCCTGCGCCGAGAACTTGATGAGTTCTCGAAACAAGCCTGTTTCTAAAGGCGCTAGTCCTCTCTGGTTTTTACATGTTAAAAATAAACGTAATGAGAAGATTGGAATGATAATGACTTGGTCAAATGAATGCATCTTGCTGTTTAACTTTCATTCTTGCCGCCTCCTTCACCCCAGGGTCAGAGCTCATGCCCAAGGCCCTGTCAACTCGAATAGTGGGAGGCATCTGGTGGTTCTTCACCCTCATCATCATTTCCTCCTATACAGCCAACTTGGCTGCTTTTCTCACTGTGGAGAGGATGGAATCGCCCATAGATTCAGCTGATGACCTGGCCAAACAAACTAAAATCCCATATGGGGTAGTGGAGGATGGTGCCACAATGACATTCTTCAAGGTAGCTGGATCTGCGACAATATTTGTGCAGTGGCTCTATGAATAATCTTATTTTCTCACACATCAAAGTTATAATCCTTTTAAGATTTCTCTCCTGGTTGATTTTCCGACACCTGTGTTTGCTGTGCAAATAGCAAACACTCCATGTGCAGTTAATTTGTCAGAAAAAATGCAGAAGAGCAACTGGTGTTGAAAGTGCAGCCAAATTTTTTTTTTTAAAAAGTAATCAAAGTAATCCAATGAATATTGCACCTGCAAACATCATGCATGGGTTGCAACTGCAGAGTACAGTAGAGTTTATTATCTTCCTAAGAAGTTAAAGTAGTGCCACATTTATAACTGATTTGCTGGTAAAAAAAAAAAAAAAAAAAAAAAAAAAAAAAAAGGTCTCAG
>VVHJ01001295.1:37672-50400 GCA_015107715.1 Tylochromis polylepis
AAAATGCTGGGAAAAAAAAAAAAAAAAAAAATGCAGGAAAATCAAGTTCCTAGCCATGCAGTTTGCTGTTGCAAACATTTGTGAAAGAATGGGCCATTCTAAAGAGGTCACTGAATTCGAGTGTAGTGCTGTAATAGGATGTCACCTTTGTGAAATTTCTTTTCTCCTAGACATTCAGCATTCAACTGAAAGTGGTATTATTGCAAAGTGGAAGCACTTTGGAACTACAGCAACTCAGCCACAAAGTGCTAGACCACATAAAGTTACAGCTTGCAGAGTGCTAAGGCGCATAGTGCTTAAAAGTCGCCAACGCCCGGCTGACTCAATAATGGCAGAGCTCCAAACCTCCTGTGGCAATAACATCAGCACAAAAACTGTGTGCCGGGAGCATCTTGGCATGGTTTTCAAGGCCGGGCAGTTCCTTGTAGGTAAGGTGTAGTTGGCCCAGTCCTTGTGCCCATATCGTACATATATTTGCTTTAAATTATAATTGCGGTATTCATCAAAAATACAGTGCATTTCATGTGACTGTTTCACAGTAAAAAACATACAGTAATTCCCTGGTTGAAAGCGTCTGATGCAGCAGCATTAGGAAGTGTCTGGTAACAATAAATTAAACATAAACCAGATTATATGAATTGCCTCCAGTGAATCATTTGTGCAAAGCTAGGCAATTTCAATTTAGCATGAAGAGCCTCCACCATTTAAAAAAAAAAAAAAATCTCTGAAAGGTACTTATATAATGTGAGAATGAAAAATAAAAGCTATAAAAAACAGAGCTTGATTTAAAACAAAAGAAAATGGCTCATCTAAATCGCCAGGATTAAAACTTTAAGTTCTTTTTTTCATCATAGAAATATTAATATCATCATTTCATCATCTTGTTTTTCAGACATTAAAATGGACCTGTGATGCTTTTCCTGATTTTCTGTCTCTATATATACTGTGACAATGTTGGACGTTCATTGTAGCATGGCCAAAATTGTACACAAACAGCCAAAAAGCTCAAGGTTCATGCTTTGCTACAGACAGGTTTTTCTATCTTGGACATGCATGATGTCTCAGAGAAGAGATACTGTTGATATGGTCATTTCAGGCACCCGGCTTTGAGCACAGCAGCCTCATCAATTTGCTGTTTTAAGTCTTCTGTTTGTGATGGGAAGCCAATAAAAACCTTAAACAGAAGGTGGCCATAAAGGGGGAGGACCGTAAGAACTTAGCAGCTCCTCAAAGCCTCAGAAGAAAATAAATAGGGTTTATTTTTGAACAGTGAATCATGCAAAGCTATTATAGTTTAGGAATAAAAATATGTGCAGCTGAAAATGAACATAATAGGTCCAAAACATGCTGCAAATGATGATATGAAATTTTCTCCTAATACTTCTTGGAGTCTCATTCAAATCCTACTCTCTGGTTACTTGCAGAAGACAAAAATCTCTACCTATGACAAGATGTGGGAGTTTATGAACAGCAGGAGGCAATCTGTGATGGTTAAGAACGTGGAGGAGGGCATCCAGCGTGTCCTTACCTCAGATTATGCCTTCCTCATGGAGTCCACCACCATTGAGTTTGTTACCCAGCGCAACTGCAACCTCACGCAGATTGGAGGCCTCATAGATTCCAGAGCCTACGGCGTGGGAACACCTATGGGTAAATGACCTCTGCATGCCTCTATGTTATAAGTCTGCAGATACTGCAGATACTGTGTGATGCATTAAGGTGTGTTGTGTGAATGATGGAAAGCTTTGAAAAGGGAAAGGTTGATCTTTATCAGTGAGGTCACTGGTATAATGGTTAGACACAGTGAGGTGTAAAAGGTGTAGCTTAATGAAAAGTGAATGGCCTAGAAGGTTGAGTTTATGGATGAGGTTAAAATGACTCACTGCTTCGGCAAGATCTTTCTGTTCATGATGATTTTCTCACAAGACTGTTTCAGAGGCAGGAATCGTGTATCAAACCCTCTTCACAAATACTTTTAATGGTCTGTTTTCATTTTATTTTATGTTCATGTAAGGCACCACTGTGAGTGTCAGTTCAGTGCAATTCCCTTTGACTTACTTGACACCAGCATTAATTTCAGCACTAAACCACAACTAAAAAGCACTTCAGAGAGTATAAAACAAACTCTAGGAGCTTGTTTTCAGAAGCCGGTTTGACCCAGCTCCCATCAAAAATTTTGTATTCTGACATTTTAAACCTTCATTATCCAGGAATGAGGCAGATGAGCTAAAAGTATCATAAAAACAAGTACAATCATAAGAGGTCTGGTGCATTAAAAGCAGTGTTTGTCAGGGTTAATCAATGCACAGCTCACAGCTCTAGCGTTCCCAAGGACCCTGACTGAAAGCTGTTGATGGTTCCCATTCAAGTGTCACAGAGGTTAGAGTGGTCCTGACGAGGCCACAGAGAACACTGCTACCAGCTGTAATGGTCACATCTATCATGAGTGATATGAAGGCCATCAAAATACGGAGGATTAATTTTGGCCATCCGCATCTGGACTGGGCTGCCGCTGATGAGTATGGGGCGGTTATGAATCTGCAGGGATGCCGTGATTGCCGTGGCTATAACAAAGCTGAGGGGCTGCTGTGAAATATAGGCCCACTGTGGCTCCCTAAGTGCTGAAGTACTTAGACTGATGTCCTTGAAATGGACACATAGAGACTGGAACATGGATCACTTCTTTTTTATTTTTTATTCACGCAGTGGTATACTTCATTATATATATATATATATATATATATATATATATATATATATATATATATATATATAGAGAGAGAGAGAGAGAGATAGAGATAGATAGATAGATAGATAGATAGATAGATAGATAGATAGATAGATAGATATTAGGAACACATCACCTTAATTCAGCAATAAATGGTTCTGCATTTTTATAGAGATAAGTGTTCACTTTAAAGAATATTACTTCCCACTTTCTTCTTTCTGTCTAATCCCTATATTATTTGCTCAGTATTAAAGAAATAAAGACGATTATGGCCTGCAAAAAGATCTTGAGATCGGGATCTTGATTGCTTTATTAGTTCAGAAGTAATTTTGGCAGAATCTGAACATTTTTATTGCTTTTTTAAAATTATTATTTTTGATGGTGGCCCTCTCCTTGTGTCATTTTTCAAAAACATGTGAGCACTTCAGCTATCACGTTAGCCACCAGCTCATACCATTTGGCCTCCTGAACAATGTTTAGCAGCTTTTTCCCTATAGGGCTTTTACAGCAATAAAGCAGAGCTAGACGTAATAACATTTTAACCTTTTAGTGCTTGATGGTTTCCCAAATCGCAAATGCTTCATCCACTGCTATCGACTTAAACTGTGATCGCATTAATACTTAAGGCCAGACAGTGTAGGAGTGATGGATGATCTCTGGTGTTGAACATCTGTCAGGTAGTTGTGTATGCACAGTGTGTCAAGCACGGCGCTTTTCCCATTCGCCCAGGCCCCGCTCTCCATATCCTCCTCTCTAAGGACCCATCCTATTAGCATTTATCCAAGGCCTGTTTTGTTAAGCCATCATTAATCATTTGAAATATGAGAGGAGCCAGAATCAGGGGACCCAGATACTAGAGAGATCTCTGATTTTTCAAATGAAGCAGGCATATGTTTCTCACATACATAGTCAATTGCATCTACGGGGCTGTGTTTTAGGTGCTTTGCAAATCGACTGTATGCAATGCATGAAATATACTGTGTGTTGCAAGTCTGCTCTGGTTTATCATGTCAGTGTCAGGATGGGGAGAAAAACACAAGGTTACAAAATAAGGGTAGAATAAAAAAAAAAAAAACAGATGCTGCTCCAAAGTCAGTGGCATTGTGTAATTTTCAGTTTTCTAGTAATGTCTCTTTTGTTAGTCTAAACACAGAGATTTAGAGATGAAAGGATGATGGATGGCATTAGATTAATGATAGATGAGACAGAGGAAGACTCAACTAACGGGGCTGACAGGCAAAACTGTATGAGATCAACAAACAGCATGATGGTACTTGCTACCTGGAGCCTGACTCAGTTCATTTCCTTTGGAGTTCTGGCACGAAATGTTCGCTTCCTTTTAAGAAACCATTTCTATTATCCTTGAATTATTTTTTTTTTTTACATTTCTTTTGTTTCTTTTAAGTCACTCTAAATTTGCACACAAGCCAAATGCCTGAAATGAATATGTGCACCCAGGCTTCATTATGCATGAGTCCCATAATCGCATAAATACACTAACAAGCTCTTAAAGCAGTGAAAACATGAAACATGAACGCTCACAGTAAGAATTAATCTTTTTTGGCCTGGTTGAGGCAAAGTGTGTGCGCGCTGCTCCTGGATCAACCCAGCCATGTGTTGTGTCGCACACACTGTGGATGGGAGAGGAACATGACCCCACTCGGCTACTCTGCAACAATTATTCCCTCTTTGATCAGGCCAGCGCCTGCTGCGCCTTAATGCCTCGTCGCTAATTCTGGCGCCTTCCCACTTTCTGTGGATTTGAGTTTGCTCAACAAGCATCAAAAAACAGCAATACAGAAACCCTATCATCAATACACACGTATAATCCCAAACACATATGCATCCATATAATGTACCCCTCACTGGGCTCCTCTGTTTATAGGGACTATTTCTGTCATATGAAAGCGTGTGCAAACAGCAGCTAAATTGTGAGAATCGACAGCAGCTCTGCTCCCCCAAGCCAAGTTATTGTTGCCAACTCCCTGTGCATTATAATAAACACACTGCAGAGAGGAGTGAGAATTTTGGGATAGCTCTGTGAATATGGGGGATTAGTGGGATTTGAAGAAGGACTTACAAAAAAACTCTCTCTAAGCGGCTAACAATAACATGACAGGTTATATGATCACATGCAAGCCTGAATGTGTTTCTTACACCCACTAACACAACAGTGACAATTCTAGGCAAATGTGTATTATCTGTGTTTCCCAGTTTCACATTGTGGTTTTTGTATTCACAGGATCTCCATACAGAGACAAGATCACGATAGCTATTCTGCAGCTGCAAGAGGAAGGCAAGCTGCACATGATGAAGGAGAAGTGGTGGAGAGGCAACGGGTGTCCCGAGGAGGAGAGCAAAGAGGCGAGCGCTCTGGGAGTACAGAACATCGGTGGGATCTTCATCGTGCTGGCTGCGGGACTGGTGCTATCAGTGTTTGTGGCTGTGGGGGAGGTCCTTTACAAGTCTAAGCAGAACGCCCAGCTGGAAAAGGTACAGGCGCTATTAGAGAAGAGATTTTAGGCTTCTGCTGTAGTGTGTTTGTTTCAAGGTATGGCTGTGTGGCAGGCAGGATGTGGATCCAAATGAAGGACTCAGGAAGTCATGAGTGATCTCAAAGCACAGCCTTAATGCTGGTAATTCACAAAGAGAGAGAAGAAGATCCAAAACTCATGGAACACAGAGACAAGGAAACACACAAGCATGAGGGGTGACGCAAAAATGAACAGAGGGAGGCTCAGACAATATCAACATACACCAGAAGAATAGAAATGGGGAACGGGTGGAAACAGAGCTGAGGACAACTAACATAACTAACACTCAAGAGGAAGTAAAACTGAAAAATAAAGCACATGAGACAAAAAATTACCAAATTAAAAACAGGAAGTAACAGACGCAGAAACACAAGGGAGGCAGGAATATTCAGGAATGCACAGAATTAAATATGACCCAAACAATAACCATGAACAGAACCAGATGGGAAACTAAAACCTGAGAATTATAAAGGAAATGTTGTTTTAAGAAAAATACAAAACCCGAAACTAAAAAAAATACCCAAAACTCAAAGGAGCTGAAGGGGTCCATCCGTCTTACTCTGCCATTTTAGGAAACAAACTGTAAAAACAAGACACTAAACCCAAGAGACATCAAATGAAAGTGAAATGAAAATTTGTCTTATAGCCCTAAAGTGCATTTTTACACAGGCTACTTAAACTGCTCACACTCTTCATAATGGGTATAGACCTGTGGTGTGGAGACAGAAATGTCACAGCGCTTTAACCTGTGTGAGTTTTTAGCAGTCAGTATTTGCTAAACCAAGCGGGCATTTTACAAAACGAGCTTCTGTCTTTGCATGGATAATTTTCTTGCTGATTTTAAACGGGGGAAAAAAATACAATTTTTCAAGTTTTTTTTTCTTGCTTGTTTTTTTGTTTTTGTTTTGTTTTTTAGTCATATATTATATTGAATCATCATTTCAATAAATCAACAATTACAGCAACTCCTTCATTGCAAACACCAGCATGTTAGTATTATAGAGATAATCGCACATGAAAACATCTATTTTAATTCACCTTGTATACATAGAGTGCACTGTATCCGCAGCTTCTTTATCCCCCCGGTTACGTTTCTGAATATTTTTCAGGCTGTTCTGTTTGTGCTCTATTTTCGTACTGAGCGCACATGATTCATCACACAGTGTGGAGTATGTATTTTAGTGCACTTTAACTCGTGCAGTGATGTTTCCCGATAATTGTGAGAGTCCTTTTGATAGCGTCTGTTAATTATTTACGTCTACAGAATTAGCACAGCGCAGCAGCGTGTTACTTTATTGCAACAGTAATTAGTTTCTTGCTTTTTTTAAGGGCTGCAAAAGTTTCACAGCACATCTTAGCTATCATTAATCAAGAGCTGCAAGACTGGGTCACAATATTCAGATAATTTGCAAATGCCAGAGTCTCTAGGCTGACAAGGTGCTAGTAATTTGCATGCTGACAGCAAGCCTCTCCTTTTTTACTCCCTGCCAGTCCTCCACCCTAACATCACAAGCTTTTTCTCCCTCTCTTTTTTTAAACCCTCCTTCTCATTGTTTTTCAAAATTTATTTTCCGTTATCCTTCTTGCCTGTCTGCTTTTGTAATCACTCTTCCTTCAGACTCTAGAAAATATTTCATTCATATGGCAGACAAATATATGTAAAAAAAAATGTTGCAAAAAACACACCCTAAGCCACCTACAGATATCCATCTCACACACTTACGCACATACACAAACAGAAAAATAATAGCTTCATACTTTAATGCTCCCCCTCCTCCTTTTATCTTCTCCCCTCCTACACTCTTTGAATTTGAATTACATTTTGCATAATCAGAAAAGGAATGTATGGGAATTTGACTTGGCAAAGTTGGTGCCTGGGCATATTGACATTTTATAGGATTTTACACCACATACATAATGCAGGGACAACAGAAGCTCACATTACACAAGTTGCATAAGACTGTGATGTTTTAAAGTGGGTAGCAGTATATTTGGATTTAATCTGCCAAAGTGGATGCTTTGTCCTTTATGCTGTCTCTTTAGGTTTTTCACTTTCATGCCAAATTACAAGTGTTTAATGTTTCTCCCAGAATCCCGTTCTTGGCAGGGTGCAAATGGCTGTGAAACACTATTTAGACGTTTGTGTGACAGTGATGATTTAAAGGGGGAATCTAGGACATATCAGACCCTTTAAATGAAGGCTTGTTTTCCCAAAATATTCTGTAGAAAGCAAATGAATAGATGCTTCATGTTCTGTAGCTATTGCGCACTTACACGATATAAACTGACTCAATAGTTTATTTTATCCCATGTACACATAAAATAAAACTGAACATGTTGACCTTTGTTTTCCCAGAATAGTACCAAGAGATGCTTTTTTTATTATTTATTTATATCCTTACAAATTATGTTACAGTACTGTGCAAAAGTCTTGAGTCCTCCCTTATTTTCATATTTTGCTTCTAAGAAGCCAGACTTTCATGTGGTCCCCCCCAAGTAATCTTGAACAATAGCACTCCGGGCTTTCTGAAGGTCTTTCAAAGTTTTTCTTTCGACAGTGGTTGCTTTTTATCTTTACATTGGCTTATGAATCATTCAAGCAGAAAAGAGGCACCTAACTAGTGTTGTGTCTACACATAACAGATAACTTAGCAAAGAACCAAATTTAAATTGCATCTTTCCCATTTCTATAGTTGAATTTATGAAAAATACAAAACATAACATAGTCTGACAGGCACAAAATAATATTTTTGCACCAACGAGGTTATTCCCAAAGCACTATTAGCTGAAAACTTGGCATATCAAAGGAAGGTCCAAAGGAAACCGGACAAAAGCCACACCAGGACCTAAGAGATGCATTGTTCCATCTAACGTTTGCTGAATCCTCATCAGAAATAGTCGCGGTAAATGGGAAGCTGTCAAGAAGCCGTTCTTAAAGAAGAGAAACAAGTAGAAAAGGTTGAGGGATGCCAAATTACACACGAATGGGACTGAAAATCAGTGGCAACAGGTCTTATAGATCGATGAATACAAATTTGAAATTTTTAGTTCAAATTGTCATCAGTAGGTACAGAGAGAACAGTGACTGCCTACAGCCGTCTGCAAAACACGGTGTAAAAGAATGTCCTTCAAGAGGCCTGGAGAGCCGTACATGAAGACTGAATAAGGAAATTACAAAACAGCTTACCTAAGAGAGTTCAGGCTGTGCAAAGAATAATGGTGATCATACCAAATATTGACTTTCAAGCTCGTTAGAATTATACAAACACCGTTTTTGCCTTGTGTATTATATTTCCATGTGTGTTTGCACATGTTTCAATAAATCACAGCAACTATTTCCCATTTTCGTAGGAAAACTATGAAGAAATGAGGGGCAGCTTGAGACTTTTGCGCAGTACTGTACATACATATGCTTGTCATAAAACCAACATAAAGCCAATAAACACGAAAGGAGGAGAAACAGTTCAGTTTGGCTCATTTTTTCAAGCTTAAAATAATGTAGAGAAGCCCAGCAATTCCCCTTTGAGTGTATGTGGTGACAGTGGGAAGGAAAAAAAGAAAAAAGATGAACACTGAGAAACAACCAATAATAACAATTGCTGCTTGGTGGATTTAGTAACCCCAGATCTAAAATCTGAATGCCAGAGACAGATGGTGAAGGATACAAAGAGAGAGAGAGGAGAGCGAGGAAACTACCAGGGCAAGAAGACACACAGTTGATCACACACAGTTGTCATTTATATGCATGGGGAGTTAAAGAGAAAGGAGAAGTTCAGTAGATGATGGAAGAGCAGCCTGGGGTCTGTAGCAGCATAACTAAGTGAGGGCCACCTGACCCAACCCCAACTATAAGCTTTATCAAGAAGGACGCGATTTTTTTAATCGTGTAGTTTAATCGGCTCTGACTTTGAACCCAAACTGGGAGCTGGTTTTACACCTGAAGGTCAGACCTCCTGCTGTACTTTTGGAACCACAAGTAAGAAAAAGACAGAAAAGGAAACATATTGTACAGCATATAAAAAAGTATTTTCATGCTACACCATATATTAAGGCAAGAGGATATGTATGGTAAAGCAGTGAAATTGAATTCATGTAGAAATCAGGTGATTCTGGTTGAATTAAAGTCACTAAATTTAGAACATCCCAGTGATGGTGCCACCTGGTGGTGAAAAATGACACTGTGGCAATTACCCAAGAATACTGAAATGATATGGATAGGTCCATTACAAAAACGTGAGTGGAAAATAAAAAACAACAACAATATTTTGGAGATATTCAGAAAGGACCTCATGCCACCATTAAGAAGACACTGGTTAAAACAGAATATGCAGCACAAAGACCATCACCAGCCCACCCTCATTAAACAACCCTGTAGGTCATTTGTGCAAGCTGTTAAAATGACCTGCAGCTGCACTTTAAAGTTAAGTAACCTCTATCGGTCATGTAAATAACTGCATGTAAAATGTGCACTGGTGTCATCAGTGTTTTGCCACACCAGGCTTACGCTCAAGTCTCCTGGCTAAAAGCCAGCGGTTTCATTGTGCCAAAACCACTCTGCCTGCCTCCTAATGCAAATACTTTTCACTCTCTTTTAGACAGTAAGAACAAATGGTCCACTATGACTGTATATCTCAAGAATGTGTTGAACTCTTTTTTTTTTCCCCCTTCTTCTTTTCTATTTCCTTCTTGCAGCGATCGTTCTGCAGTGCCATGATGGACGAGCTGCGCGTGTCTCTAAAGTGCCAACGCCGTCTCAAACAAAAGCCTCAGCCACCTGTCATCGTTAAGACAGAGGAGGTTATTAACATGCACACGTTTAACGACAGGAGACTCCCAGGAAAGGAAACCATGGCATGAACACTGAATACACCTGGACTACACCCCTCAGTAAAAACCACAAGTGGGGAGACAGGGTTGAATTAATGCTGGCTTAGTTAGAGACTGAGTTTAGCAGGAGGGGGGGGGGAGACAAAAAAAAACACACAAAAAAAACAAAGAAACAAACAGGATTCCTTTCGAACCCACTTGCTTATGTAGACAGATGTTTCCTGTGGAAATATAGATACCTGAGCAATGTCACCTCACTGTGACATTCACTTTTTGAAGGGAGCTGTAATTGAAAGACTTACGGGTTTGGTTGGTAATATATGTAAAATGACAGAAGAGCCGAGCAGTTTTGTGACACAATATTTGACTAGTCCACAGTAGAAGTGGACTTAAACATACGCATACACACACACAAAAAAACTAATTTAAAAAAAATGTATGCACTCACACATACACTTACACACACACTGACACACACGCTCTCTCATCTGACACACTTTGACAACTGTGCAGAAGGGAAAACTATTGTGACACTTACACCAGATGTAGTTTTTCTGTTGATGTCAATACCCTTTCGTCTTACCTCCATGTGTGTGTGACCCAATCGGTCCCCTCTCCTCGGTGGCTTGAGTTTCTCTCAGATAATTTGAACAAACACTAATCTTACACCAACAAAGGGAACAGTAGTCAGTGCCAAATGGTTTGTTATGAACTGATGTATAAAAGTGATATTTAGTTTTGAGAACCATCTATGCCGACTTTGTCGAATATCCATCATTTTCTTCTATAATGCCTTTCTCGTGCCAAAGTTCTGCCATTGTAAAGAACTTTCTGCCATGCCTATTATTATGTTCAAAGCCTCTTCAAGAAATGTATACTGTCAGAGTCCTTATCCATGTCGGTCCTTGCGCACAGTCTGCAGTTTTCACTCTGTATCAGTTGTTGTTTAAAATGCAGGATTTCTACAAAAATGTTTGTTTTTGTACAAGAACAAAAAGTTTTGTAGTACTTTGTATCATGGTAGCCCCTTCTGTGGACAAAATATGTAGCAGATACCAACTCAGCCCTCAAACTCTGACAACTGGCGGCTATGGGGCTTCAAACTCTGCTGTGTAGGGTTCATCATTCTCATCTTTCAGAGATTCAGTCTTTTGTCTTGCCAGTCTCACGGGGCCAGCTGTATATACTATCTGGAGACGATGTAGTGGATTTTGGCAGGTAAGAAACAATAAAACCAGAAAATGCAACCGTTTTGCTGTCAGTGAGAGTTGGGTAGCTGTGATGAGTCACCATGAAAGACGTAGTAAAACATGCAAATACTCTATGTCTAGAAGGTGTTCATAACTGTGGTTATGTAGCACCAATATACAGCAAAATTGTTATTTTTATTATGAGTTGGGGTTTTTTGTTTGTTTGTTTTTTTATCCGAATCAAGTCCTAAAAGTATTATTTCAAAACTAGGGGAAATATTTACAGCCAAAAGTAACAGATATTGATCTTGAAGAGCCAAAGGAAAAAATACCCTGTAGTAATTTCTTTAACATAAACAAACAAGCTTGATATTGATCTCTTGGATGTGTACACTAACCGAGGCATTTTACAGTTGAAAATTCCACTTTTCTTTGCTGTCTGGTAGACAAGCAATATAATGTGGAGAGACTGCTTCTAAATTACCTCACACTGACTATAGCATTTTTTTTTTCCTTCCTGCAAATCCTTGCAGCTTATCAGTATGGATTGATTGATTGACTGATTGATTGATTGCTCTATAAATAATCTGACATTGCGTCAATGACATCATGCTCAGTCTCAGTATGGCCACATTTCCAATTCGTTCCAAGGGTTTGTTAATATTTCGTGTTGGTATCAGTAAGTTTGATTTATTAATGCACATTCCTGCACCAGAAGGTGAAAAAAAATTATTGAAATGAGTCAATTTGCATTTTGAAACTGGTTGAAATGATCTCACGGCACTGTTGGATATTTTTCAGTGCTTTCAGAAAATATTACTTTTAGGACTCAATAACAGACAAAAATGACCTCAGTCAAAGGGGAACCTCACTGATGGGCAGCTTTTGAATGTATAAAACTGTGCATTTGCAGTAATTCTGATGTTGGCGTAATTAGGAGCTTTGAGACACTCGTGTGCTACATAGTAAATCTCTCACCTCTGCTCAAATGCCAGGTGTTGCCTCACTCACGGTGCCTAAAAGGGACTTGATCAACCTTGGGGCGCAATTTTCGAGGATAACTCGTGGGCCGAGCGAATCATTTATCCACTAATTGTCTCCAGATGCGTGTTCTCTTCGCCAAGCGACACATCACATTTGGCCCCACAACACTTCTGTGTCTGTTAACTCTGTTCCGTGTTGTGAAATGACAAGCATATCTGATAGGTTACTCCACCAGTGCCCCTGTCTTCCTACACTATCCAGTTAATCATCTGATCTGATATTCCAGGGATGATTTCAAAGACAAAAATAAATAAATAAATAAATAAAATACGCCCACACACCTGTGTTGTACACGAGTGGCTCCCCTATATTTAATGACTTCTTTAAAACAACTACGCTTTTGTGAAAAATGACAGGGAAGACATGCTCCTTTAACTTGTCAGCTATCCACCAGTGTGGCTTGTC
>VVHJ01001298.1:0-16502 GCA_015107715.1 Tylochromis polylepis
TTGTTATGCAAATTTACAGCAGGCAAGCTGCTGCCTGTGCATATGGACGACAGTTTGGCAATTAACACCTCTTCTCAAGGAACCTGTCAGGACCTGCTTACGTTGGTCCACCATGTAGAAGCAGGATGGATGGATGGATGGATGGATGGATGGATGGATGGATGGATGGATGGATGGATGGCAATAAAATTTCTATCCCTACCATTATGGCATAATTTTCTAAACTTGATCATGCAAGAGTCTTTTGGTGTGGATTTATGTATGTTTCCAGCCAAGACAAACAGATGAGCTTCTAATGCAGATCTAGTACACTTTTACTACAGTAAATCACAAACTCTCAAATGACACACTGACCAAAGGAAATACAGCATGTACATTAAAACAATGTCTTGCCAGTCTCATAGGGATGATTATGGAAAGTCCGTCAAACTCACTGGCAAAAGCACTCCTTGCAAAACTTATCCATCAAGTCAGAAGGAATATTGTAAGAGCTAATAATCTATCACAAAAGCAGTAGATTAAAAAACAGATTTCACTAAATTGGTGAGTGAAAGTAAACTTGGCTTAGGACATTTTAAATGAAAAAAAAAATTAGAGCACTATTTATCCGAACAACTTTAAACACAGCACTACACTTCCTTTGATTCCCAGCAGGGTACGTGCCAAAATTCTGCTTTTCTTGTCAAGAAAAGCATAAACAGACAGACGTGTATAAAGAGATTCCTTCATTCAGTTTTTTAGATTAATAAATTGTATTCTTACTATTTAATCTTTAAATAATCTTTTACCCTTCTGTCCATTCTTAATTTCCTTTTCTCACTCACCACAAGATTTATTCCAGCTCAGTGACAAAGTAAATAATCCAGTTTTGGCATATTTGTTCTCCTTCTCTTCCTCTTTCTCTCTGCCCTCTGTGCCTTTTTTGAGTTTTGAAACAAAGCCCAACTTGTCCATCACTCAGCTTCTCCTGTCTGTACAAGGCAATACACATCAGATACTGCAGTTCTTTTAATAGCACTGCACTTCTGACACCAACACAGGGACTTACATTTGTCTGTGTGTGTGTGTGTAAAAATGTAATACAGAAAATGTAATATGGGAGGGGGAAAAAATCAACAAAACAGAAGAGAAAGAAAAAAAATAGTGTGGTCGTGATAGCTGCTGTCTATCAGTTAAGACCGAACCAACTCACAAACATGCTCATGTGGCCTTCCCTTTTTACTGTTGGCCTCTGTAATGCAGAGATATGTGAATCCTGAGAGTCAGATATCCTGAGAATGAAATTCTTCACTTTTTCTAATAAATTTATTTCTTTACTGGCAGAGGATTAATAATTCTTTGTTTGTTTGTTTACTTTTAGAATTGCCAA
Source organism: Tylochromis polylepis (assembly GCA_015107715.1). NCBI lineage: Eukaryota > Metazoa > Chordata > Actinopteri > Cichliformes > Cichlidae > Tylochromis > Tylochromis polylepis. The sequence continues at coordinate 1,370 of VVHJ01001298.1, forward strand.
CACACTGTCCTATACATGTAACTGGCCACGTTCGAGCCTGCCCGTCCATGAGTCTCTCGTCGTTATTTCTTCTCTCCATGTTTCTATTTCTTTTTGCTTTCCGTAATCTAGAAAATGCAAAGAAACAACTTCATGTGGACTCTTTTTTTTTTTTTTCTTATGGAACAACACAAATGTTGACCTGCGAGCGCTGTAGTTCTCCCATTTGCATTTCAAGCTCACTTTAGCAAGTCTACACAGGAAAGAACAGACTTTCTATTTTTTTTCCCTCGAAGGTCGTAGTTTGATCACTACAGCAAAGATTTTCAAGATTTTGTGATTGTGTTGGGGCATGTTTAGGCCATTTCATTCCTTGTGATGTCTTTGGGTGCATGTGTAATGGCATTTACACATGCACGTTCATGCAAAAGCGCATGTATGCTTGTAAACTGAGGAATTAGTGAAGACTTTGCTTGTGCACAGATCAGCGTATTTTCATTTCACTTTAACTTGATGACTAGTAAGCTTCTTGTAAGAAACTTTTTTTTAAACTATTGTCCAGAGAGAAAGTGTACAGTTACACTTTTTCTCTATCACTTCCAGTATCTCACATTACCCACAAACTCAGTCTGTTGGGTAATTATCATTTATTCATTCTAATAACACAACATTTACCTTTACAACACAAACTAAAGTTTACTGCTGACTGGCCGATGTGTTTTTCTCTTCCATTCCCTCTGCTCTTTATTTGTCAACATTTGCTCTCATTCATGGTTTTATGTGGTAATTACAGTGTGCTGTTTTTACACCAAACTTTTTTATCATCATATTATCACTTAGCTCTTTAGTTGTCCACCTTGTCTTCTGTCTCTTAGAGACTTATTTTTTTGTCTGCTGATAGGTGACTTAATTGTAGGTTATTTCATTTTAAAACAACAGTCCCACCTCCTGAAAGATTACTTTTGTAATTATGTCACTGCTAGTGTAACGTGTTCTCTTATTACATTTATATATAACTATTCTTGAGAGCATGAGACGAAAGTCACTGGAGCAAGACTGCAACGCCTCATTGGCTGTGACCTTTTGATTGATTTGTTTTTGCTTTTTTCACAAGCACATTAAATTCCCATTTATAAGTTCAGACCACTGATTTGAAACTTGACTGCGTGTGTTCTTTCTCTACCCAGTACTCTCCCTTGCTGAAGAAGCTCTACTGTCAGATTGCCAAAACCTGTCCAATCCAGATCAAGCTATCCTCCTCTCCGCCGCATGGCAGCATCATCAGAGCCATGCCCATCTATAAGAAGGCGGAGCATGTGACTGAAGTGGTCAAACGATGCCCCAACCACGAACTAGGACGAGACTTCAATGATGGTACAATCTGCTAATCTCTTCTTTTGACCATAAGTAATTATGCTGACACATTTTATACTTTTTTTGTATGTCTCATTAGTGTTTGGCTAATTCTAGCTTGCATGGGAGACTGTAAGAATGAGCATGTAAAATGCAAGTAACAGAGAGCAGCAGAATGTTAAATGCAGCTCACTTAACAACCACAAGTGTCATTAAGAACAACAGTTTACTGGACATTATACTACACAATAAACTTTACCGTCTGGTGTCCGCCAAGTTTGGGGTTTTTTTCCCACTTAAATAAACCAACTCTCTCTCATGTTTATCACCTCAGGTCAAGCAGCTCCGGCCAGTCACTTGATAAGAGTGGAGGGGAATAACCTCTGCCAGTATGTGGATGATCCTGTTACTGGCAGGCAGAGCGTCGTTGTCCCCTATGAGGCTCCACAGGTTGGTGGTAGTGTACACGAGCTGCTGCTGGCCATAACAGCAGAGATATACAGTGCATTGTATCAGGTATAGAAAGATACACAGAAAAAGCCTCTGATAAAAATTTAGCTGCTTGTAAAATGGACATTTTGCAAATGTTTAGATATCTCTTTTGCTTTCGGACATTAAGCCAAGAGAAAAGACGAGACATATAATTAACAAGTCAAAGAAACAGTCAGCTACAGTTAAGAATTTAATAGGAGGCTCATCTATAAATAAAGACGATACCAGGCATGTCGACGCAAGCACAAGACTCATCATCTCTGTCATGAAAAAGTTAATGAAAAGAACATTTGTCTCTTGTCACAGCAAAGTGCGCTACAACACCTCCCTCTGGTGGTGAATTGGTGTTTTTGAAAAAATTGCTTATGCCATGAAAAGAAATCAGCATTTATAAATACCAAGACCTAAAATGGCGTACAGTTAACAGTTACACTTCTCACCATTATGTTATGCTGATATAAGTACTTATGGCAGGAAAAGGTGCACTAATGAAAGCAAAGTAAAAAGTAAAACCTTGTTGCTTTGTGTTACAGGTAGGGACTGAGTTTACCACCATCCTATATAATTTTATGTGCAACAGCAGCTGTGTGGGCGGCATGAACAGGAGACCTATCCTCATTATCATCACTTTGGAAACCAGGGAGTAAGGCAACAATTCATATTTTGTACACAAACAGAAATATTTGGTTTGACATTTCATCACTTTTTTAAAAACATGCTGCAATTAGTACATTTTCTTCTTCTATATAATCTCTGCAGTGGTCAAGTGTTGGGCAGAAGGTCATTTGAAGGTCGGATATGTGCATGTCCAGGCAGAGACCGCAAAGCTGATGAGGACCACTTCAGGGAACAGCAGGCCCTGAATGAGAGTGTGGCCAAAAATGGAAGTGCTAACAAACGCAGTGAGTTGAATTAAGCTGAATTACTTGTATGACAATGTTGGCTCAAGCATCACTATCTACACTGAACATCCTTATAAAACAAGACTTTGAAAATAATGGGGAAAAAGTTTGTTTTAAATTATAACAGTTAAAAATACAATCATTTTAGCTTTTAAAGTTTCACTCATTTGTGCTTTCCTAATTTAGTTTTTCAAATGTATAAACAGTCTAGCACCAGAGGAGCATGGTGAATGTCCAAGATCTAAATTTGGACAATAAGTAGTCTCCATAAAGATCAACACACTAACAGCTGAAATCCCAGATATTAAATTTTTACACCCATTTGAATTGATATTATACTTTGCCATATCATTTCATAATTATTTTTATTTTTAGAATCATATTTTAACTGGTGTACATTCTTGTGTGTATTTATTGTAGTTTCATGTCTGCTATCTACTAAAGTGTACTATAGTTTCATGTAATGGAAGACTGTAAAATTTTATATGTGTATTGTGGTTGTAAAAAACCCAACTAGGAACAAGGACTTGAAATTAGCAATATCCATACCCCTCTGTATGAATGAAATTAGCAATAAGTATGTGCAGCACATCAGTTTCATGTGAAACCGCATCATCGCTGTTAAATAAAATTTAATAATAATAATAATAATTTTAATTGTTGTTATACATTATGCTTGGTTGTTTGTTGTCCAAAATAGTAGTATAAATCTGCTTAATTATGCGTCTGTTTCTCTTATCTGCAGATTTTAAACAGAGTACAACAAACATTCCCAGTCCAAACATTAACATGAGGAAGAGGCGGCATGGAGAAGAGGAGGTTTACTATATTCCTGTAAGAGCTTTCACACGTGTATGATAAGAAAAGATATTATTTAGACTAATCTATTAGCTTCTTAACTGTCAGACTCACAGTTTGTGAGTCTTTTGCTAATTTATTAAATTGTGGAAACAAATGCACTATTTTTACTGGATGGATTCAGCAGTCAGTGATGGCTTAGGATAATGGTTGTTTCTTGTTTGTGTGTAGGTTCGTGGTCGTGAGAACTTTGAGTTGCTGATGAAGATTAAAGACAGCTTGGAGCTGGTGGAGCTCGTGCCACAGCAGCTGGTGGACTCCTACAGACAACAAGCACAGCAGCAGCTGCTGCAGAGACCGTGAGTCACTTCAGTGCACATACACACGTTTGGCTCTACATATAAAAGTTGTGTTTTTTATTTTATTAGGAAGGTGCGTCGGATATGCCCATTTTGTTGTTGTTCCTGCACGACCATAATATTGTCATTCCAGGTTTAATGTCGCAACTGAGCAACACTCAGTAAAAGTAATGTATTACACACTACTCATTACATTTCTTTAAAGTAATGCAGTGCGTTACTTAATTACTTGCTGGAGAAAGTATTTCAGCCAAATTTAGGTTACTGATTTTGGTTTGGTTGTGACAGTTTTTAAAAGAATTTGCTAACTTCTTGGCTAATGCTAACTGAATGCTCAGACAACGTGATTGGTCAGCTGCAATGATCTTGGTCCAACATTGTTATGATGATATAGGAACATCATCAACACAGGGATATCAGATCGTGCAAAATTGCAAATGCACACTGAGTCTTGTTTACATCATCAAACTGTAAAGTGTCTGTCATGCTCAGTAACACTGAGACAAACCCTTTCTCTAATCTCTGCAATATTCATATTTTTCCGTTAGGAGCCACGTGGCATCACCCACCTCCTATTCTCCACTGTCCAACATGAACAAGCTGCATTCCCACGGAGGCCTCAGCAAGCCACCCTCAGTCAACCAGCTCGCAGGACAGCAGCCCCACCAACACCACACTGCCCCCTCTTCCATGGCTCATATGGGTGATTATCTATGTGTGTGATTTAGTTTCGAGACATTACTTCCAAAGCTGTTACAGTACTTTATTCAGGGTTGCTGCTGTTAGTTTTATTGATCACCCGTCCCTTTCCTACAGGTCCAAACATGCTCAACAGCAACCACATGCAGGCAAATGGAGAAATGAACGGTGGCCACAACAGTCAGAATATAGTGTCTGCTTCTCACTGCAGCCCGCCCCCTCCGTATAACCCTGACCCCAGCCTTGTCAGGTACCTCACCCTCCAATGACACTCCTCCTTTACTCATCTGTAAAAAAAAAAAGAAAAAGTTTGCTTGACAATCAGATGCACTTGTCTGGTTAAATGTAAACTGGTGGCATATGAATGCTTTACTTTACTTGGCCATGTTCACATAGTATTTTGTGAAACAGTGTTTTGGAAACATTCTATTTTGCCACAAAATGTGACAAGATTGAGCTGGGTTTTTTTGGTTTTTTTGGTTTTTTTGGTTTTTTTTGGTTTTTTTAAACATAATGTTGTGGCTGCTTTGTAAAGGCTTGAAATAACAATACAGATCTGTAAACACCCTTTGAGAGTGCGATAGTGAAGGCCCACTGGAGAATTGGTAGCATGGAAAAAATGTGTATACATAGTACAGTTAAAGTGGAAAAGAACGATAAGTAGAAAGGTTAAGTCAGTAATATTTAAAATAAAAGTGCAAAGAACATTTTTTTGTTTTTGGAGTTGTTGGGGGTTTTTTTTCAGTTTTGGCCCCTATAATATTAAAACGTTCCTGTTCCATGCAGAACAAAATGAAAAACAGAAAACAAACTAAAAAAAAACAGAAATACTTTCAGCTGGCTGGATTTATTATTTCAGGTTTCTGCTAGATGCATATGCTAAGTGTCTAAATCACATGTTTATCAGCTTTCATTAAATAATACAGCCTAACCACTCAAGACTTGTAAAACCTCTGCTATGGATTTGTTACCTGCGCCTGAAAAGCAGAAACTGTGTGTCTTACCTAGTTCTAAATTCCTTCATACTGACACTGTGTAAATAGGCATTCTTGGCAATGCAATGCAATGCAGCAATTTTCTTCAAAAACAATGTTTCATTTCTATTTAATTTTAAACTATTTTTTTCTTTTTTTATTACTTTCACTTTTGTAAGCTATTTTGTCCATTTTGCAGTCATATGACTTGCTCTTGCAATTTTAGCATTTTTGATACAGCAGGATTTGTCTTTTTGTTTTGCAGACTATTATGTTAATTAAACCGTTAAACTGTACAGCTAGCTTCTTTTTCCAGTTACTTTGTATGTTACCAAAACATTAACATTCATGTATTTATAATAAAGCTTCTTCATCAAAGCAATAATGGCCTTATGAATCATTAATACTGTATAAATGTATGTTTATGGTTTTAATTTCACTACAGCTCTTCAGATGTGTAGTTTCTGTATCCTTTAGTTTAGATCTGTGCCCTAAATCTCCTACTTATTTAACTTGGTGTAGAATAAGCTATAGGGATGTGTGCTCCTATAGAGATTACTACAGTAAATCCAGAAAATACTTTTTATTCTATTTCAATTTTTCCTCAGTAGTAATGTTTTTGTTTAAGTCCCAGTTTTAGGTTGTATCTCTGGTCTAAGCAGGCCTTCTTTTCTCCCCATACAGTTTTCTCACCAGTCTGGGCTGTCAGAACTTCATTGAGTACTTCACTTCCCAAGGCCTCCAGTCTATCTACCATCTCCAAACTCTGTCCATGGAGGTAACCAGTTTGTTCCTGCACATGTAATTTAGCAGTAGAAATAATGGACATAATAAGAAATGTTACATGTAATTGAGGTTTATTAAAACATATAAAAGAAAGAGAAGAAAAGGTAAAAACAGCAACAAAAAACTAAACTGCCATAAGAGAGGCAAAACAGAAAAGCAACAAAGTAAAAAAATATCCCAGATAATTACTGACCACTAGTGATGATGAAAAGAATTACCTTATTAAGCAGGCTTAATACTTCCTGACATCCTTTTGCATTTTCAAGCAAACACATGAAGACACGCGCCTTCTTATTGCTTTGTGTTTGCTTTTTTGCTACACTCTTAAACTCTTACACTGTCTGTGTGCCCTCACTAGGATTTAGGTGCACTAAAGATACCAGAGCAGTCCCGCCTTGTCATCTGGCGAGGTCTGCAGGACATGAAACAAGGCGCTCCCCTGCAGCTGCCTGCTTCTTCTCATCATCATGACTATCATGGGCAGCAGCTGCTTCGCTCCAGCAGCAACATGACAGCCTCCGCGATGGCGGCCATCGGGGCTGCGGGTGGGGAACTGCAACGCCAGCGGGTCATGGAGGCTGTGCACTTTCGCGTCCGCCACACCATCACTATCCCCAACAGGTCCAGCGTTGTTGGGACATCAGGCATGACGGCTGCTGATGAGTGGGCTGACTTTGGTTTTGACATGCCTGACTGCAAGGTGTCACGGAGCAAGCACTCCATCAAGGAGGAATTCATGGAAAGTGACATTCACTGAGACTGAATAAAATCTTGGGTTTTCTTTCCCAGAAATTACTGTCAACATCAGCTTAATGCAGTGTAACTATGTGACTAGGGTTGTTAAATATGTGTTTAGCTGCTGATGTCATATTTTGATGATCAACTTTGATCAATTTTTATTCTGAGACATTTTCAGTGTGCTCATGCACTTTTCATGTGCGGCCAGAAGTTTGTGCTTGAACAGCTGTTCCACCTAACATTTGAAGATAACAAAGTTTACGTCTTCAGTCTTCAAAGCAAAAAGCATTGTGACAATATAATTGTCAAAGCAATGCTAACCACACATGATCTGGACTTTGCTTTTTGGGACGCTGATAAGTCCAGAGGCGTTTTGTTTTGGGTGCGCTGTGCAATAAGTAATAACGCATTGTTTCTTTTACAGCATATATGACATTGTTCACAGTAACATAAACGTCAAAAGAGGTAAATCACCACTGCATTTTGTGTTTAGATGCCAAAAAAAAGTTCTCACCTGACTTATTTATTTTTTTCTTTAAGTTCTCCTTCACTTGTACAAATGTATATACTGTTTCCTGTAAATGTTTTTGAGTAGATGTTGTTGGAAATAATAGATTGAACATAATGTATCTGCTGTTTGAACCAAATGACTAGAACTGGGTAAATCCAACCCATAACTATGGGAACACAATTGTGTATTTTCAGTGGGTATGATAACGTGATGACTGTAATGTGGTTCGGTGTGGTGGTATCATTTAAGTGTAAAAAAGAAAAAAAAATTGACTTTGGTGTTAATAGTTGTACGCTGACACTTATTGTTAAAAATTAGATGTTGCTTATACTTTTGTTTAGAAAATATGCCGCTCATTCAAAACAGATGGGAGACAAAAAAAGCATACTCAGTATTATATCTTAATACCAGGGATTTAATTAGATTTGTGAATAATTATTATGCCATCCCTGTACATCAAGAAAACTAGATGAGCAGCATTTTTGTCCTTGTATTTGTATTTTGAAAACCTTGCAGGGCAAGGTACTCATAAATTCATTATAGTTGACTCTGTAGCTTATCTTCATAGCATTTGTTTGTAGGTATTTAATAACATTCCACTTTAATTTCTGGATTGCCATCCATGATGTTGAATGGTTCTCTTAATGTGTTATATTTTCTTGACCTTTACTTGTACCAGGACAAAGGTTTTGTCTCCCTTTCTAAGGCCCATTCTTGCAAAGAAAATTTTTCGTTTTTCATCTCATTATTACAAATGGTCAGAGAGAGAGCACTTTAATGCGATTAAATCATTTAGGCATTTCAGTATTATCACCACAGCGTAAATAAAAACATTTCTCCGTTTCTTGTTCTGTTTTTTTCCCAAAAAAAATTGTTTACTGGTGTGTTTCTATTCATGAACGTTCATTCGTGTCTGCTGTTGTTAAAATCACGGATTAAATTGGTTAAAATGTCTGCCTTCTCTGTGGTCTGTTTTTTCAAAGTGATACGGTTTTCAGCCCAGTGGTCGGAAGTCATATTGAATACCTTAAGGAAACAGGCTAATAAGCGACATTCTGATGTTGACTTTTTATTATTTGAACCGGGAAATCAGTTCGTTTGTAATCATTTGTAGTCTGAAGTCTTTTCGAGCCTCGACAGCGAATCGAGGTGTTCGGGGTTCTACTACTCAGTCTGTGGTATATTCGAATCCTCGAGGAAGTACTGACGTGTACACAGCAGTTTACACGAGAAGTGGCTAGTTTAGCTAGCTAGGTAGAGCCGGGTAGTGTCACAGCGGCCGTATCAGGTAAGAAAGAACTGCCATTGACAATTTTTGCTGTAATTGCTAATACAGCGTAGAGACACAAAGAGGTATTGAATCGAAGAATCAACATTGGTTGAGATCGCATCATTCACTGAATATGGACGCATTTAGTATAGAATAGGTATATTTTAACTGTGCTAGCTAGTTAGCTAGCTATGAAACTGTTGGCAACGTAGCACCGGAAGTGAGTTGTCAATTCTGTGAAGTCCTTGCTGGAATTGGTAGTTTAAATGTGTCCGGAAACCCATTCTTGCGATGGAGAAGTAGTAAATAATGAACTACAAATTATTTTTTTACATACTTTTACACGTGCCTTATTGGAGTTGTGGGAAATGTAGTCGCATGCTTTCATGTTAATGGCTGAAAGGGGTTAAATGAAGCTGAACAAAACTACATCACCCATACAAACGGTAACCGGGGCCAAAGGTAGTGTAGGTTTCGATGGCTGGGACAGCTTTCAGGGCTAATTTGTAAGCTAACGCGAAGAATTTAAAATAATATCACATAAAATAATACTTCTAGTACAACTTATTACATTTTTCGTGTACATCGTAGTTATATTCCAGTTTGCAAATGAGCCAATTTGGTATATATTACTTCCTAAATGTCCTCCTGACTTCCTAAACCTGTTAGCTAGTTATGCAGCTAATGCTAACCAGGCACAACCACAGCTCCTCACGGTCCTGTCCTTTTTCCCATTAAAATAAAATTTAAAAAAACAATCATTAAATGTCCTGAAGTGTAATGCGTAGTTATGTAAGCAATGAATCTAGGCTACAGTGGATAAAAATGTTGTTTTGGTGAGCAACCGACAAACGTATCTAGAAAATTCATGATCAGCTCGTCAGTTATAATTCTAATAAAGGACCTGTGGTTAGATTTAATTCACAAAGATGCATATTTAAATTGTTTATTTATTATAGAAAATTACTCAGATTTTGTCACCTTGACTACTTGCGCCTTCATAGTAATCTGATCACTCTGATTGACCCGTCTTCTGGACATATGCACCTCGCAGATACAGGGTTTTCCGGAAAGCTGTCTATGTGTATTTGCTTGTATCACAGTTTAAAGAGTATATATTGCGCACACTGAAACAAAACGTGTGTTCCAAATGTGTCGTTCTGGGTAAAAACGTTCACAAATTTTCGTTTTACAGGCTATTTATTTCCAATACCTTTAAAACAAAATGGGCAAAGACACAGAGTTTGTCATTTGTCAATTCATCACCTCCATTTTGTATCTTCAACTGGGGTCGTTGGTAGACTTGGTCATGCTGAGTAAGAGTATTGTGCAGTACTCTTTTTAAAGTAGATTAAGTTCATGCACCACTAATCACAATCTTTTTGTCTTCCCAATAAGAATGTCAGAAGGGGATAGTGCTGGGGAGTCAATCCATGGGAAACCTTCTGTTGTTGCTGCCTTTTTCACACGAGTTGGACAGGTAATGTGTGCATCACTCAGATCTCAGATTCCTTTAAATAGGTTTAAATTTAGGGATGCACTGATTGTGAAAATTCTGTGCTGATAGCAATGTTTAAAATGCCTTTTTGGTCAATAAATATATACATTTTTTAAATTATTTGAACCAAGTAAACAAAGATATGTCATTTTAAACATTAGCATTGAATGAGCAAAACCTCAGTAGAGAAATCTTTGAAACGGATTTGAAAATATAAGTACGTCATAACTGATGGTTCACAACAGATAAATATGTACTTCATGTTTTTCAGCACTTCTACAATGGTTTGTCTGGTTTCTTTTTGTCACAGGTCTATCAGTCATGGCTAGACAAGTCAACACCATTCTATGCAATGCGATGGGCAGCCACTCTACTACTTACTCTTGTCTACATGATCAGAGTGTATCTACTACAGGTAATTGTGTATTTCTGTGTGTTTTTCTAATTTATTTTTAATTAGTCAGCCAAGTTAGAAAATGTTAATGAGGAATTCTAAATGCTTAAATTTTTTTGCTTGCCCTATAATAAATACTGTCTTTATCAAGTTTAAAATGCCTGTTCTTTATAAAGAGGGTTTGAAATCCTCATTCACCTCTAGTAGATTTTACTCAATTGTATCATAATTCCGGATCAAGGTTATTTCATTTTGCTATTATTCATTAAAAGTAAAATAATGCATTTTATAGTACATCTTTCTGACTTTATTATTGTCTTGTTTTGAATGGGATATTGCTCTGTTTGTTAGGTGTTTATATAATAAGGTTCTTGTGTGACTTGTCTGACTCTAGCAAAAATGTCCTTTAATAAGGTTACTTTCTAATGCTCCTTTTCAGGGTTGGTATATAGTAACATATGCTTTGGGAATCTACCATCTCAACCTGTTCATTGCTTTTCTGTCGCCAAAAGTGGATCCCTCACTGCTTGAAGAAGGTTAGTCAACTCAGTCTCATTAAAGTAGTGTTTGTGATGTGAACATGGAAGTAGGCTACCTCATGGGGTATTGCCAAACTGTTCATTTAGACTTTAGTACTTGCAACTAATCAAAAGTCAAGGTCAACAATTGCCCAATCTGTTTTTTCTGAGAATATTCTAATCTAACTTTTCATTTATTATGAAAGATTTTAAAATGGTTATTGGAACAATAGACTATTACTGTACACTTGCATATTTAATGGATCAATACTGAAATGGATGGGTCCAAATAGACAGAGAAAAGGGCACCGCATCTCAGTAGACAACAAAGTCCCGCAAACAGTTTCTTCCCCTGGGGCATCTGGACTATAAACAAACACTCCCCACCCCTGTCAACCTACCCACCAATCTGAGCCATGGTCTGAGTAACCCTCATTACTTAGGCCACTCACACACAGACTCTGCACTACTTTCAGGCACTTTGCAACATGTTCTCTAATCTGTGCCTTTCTATTGTGTGCCTTCCTCCTGTTTTGTATATATTGTATATACTCCTCTCGTCTGTTATTTATTCTTGCTCTCCTACTATTTATATTTTTATACCATGCACAGTTAGTGTGGAGCACCCAAAAAGGAAATGTAGTTTTATAGTAGCACTCTGTTGATGAGCAAGTGATCTACCTTAGAATCTCTTAGAATGGAAGTGTTCACAGTAGTGACTGTTCCCAAAAAAATATATTAATTAGCCATTTTTAACTGTATGTAACTGGAATTGTCCTATTCCTAAAGTGTGAGTTGTTGTTGTTGTTGTTGTTGTTGTTGTTGTTGTCGTCGTCCTTGTTGCTGTTATGGGAAAACTCACCTGGTAACCTATATTTCCTACAGATGAGGGCCCATCCCTTCCTACCAAGCAGAACGAGGAGTTTCGCCCTTTCATCAGGAGGTTGCCTGAATTCAAATTCTGGTGAGAGTTCAACATGGTCACTCAGGGGAAATTACAAATTATTGTCTTTAGAACAACCTGTGTGCTGAAACATTAAGCAAAGCTCATTTAAAAATGGGTGTAGCATTTTAGGGTGAAACTAAAGACCACAGAGTTTAATAAATTTTTGTATATTTTGATTGTACCTCATTGTCTCAAATTAATTTTTACTTCATTGACATAAAGGTTGTGTCTGTAACCCTGACTTCCAAAAATAGTTTAAATACAAACACTTTCTTTAGAGTTTTGAAACCACAACTTAATTTATTTCCACAGCAGCAAAAAATTTTCCCGGTTTCAGTGAGTAAAAATCTATAAGAAACAGTCCAAAAATCCTACGCAGTTTTTTTGGTTGGAGACCTGTGTAATTTGTTCATTTGCTGTTTGGAGGGTTGCTGACTGAACTTAAGATTTTAAGATATTAAGTCTTGCTAAGAACCTCTTTCTAGTTTCTACTCAAATTTGTGTCAGACTACACTTTTTTGCATTTTTCACTACTTTCTCTTTACTAAACTTCCACAGTACCTAGTGATATAGTACTGTGTAAAAGATTTAGGCAGAAAACAAGCACATCAGTACAAATTATCTTAGATACTGTGGAATACAATTAAAGTACATGTAGCTGGTCAGTTATTGAGTGAGTATTCAGTCTGTGTTTGACCTATTTATTAGAAAGATCTCACTCTTGTGTTTTACTGCTAAAAGAATCTCCAGTCTGCAGTCTAGTTTCAAACTAGTGACCTATAAACTTGTTAAAATGCAAAAACCTAACCAGATAAAAGTTTTAGTATTCTGTCTACTCATATGCAGGCATTCTCTTTCTCTTTATAACTTGCATAATTATCCAATCTTGTTTTTCTGTACATGGCTGTACATGGACTCCTTGTTCTTGTTTCTTAAGATAACACTTTAACTCTGACTGTATGTTTGGGGTTGTTGTCATGTTGCTAAATTTAAGTGCACAGTACAGTGCACATTTACTAAGTTACCTAAGTGTTTAGGATGATGATGAATTCTGAGTCCTTATTTTAACAAAAATTTATACAGTGACATTGTTTTTACAGAGGAGGTTACTTTTCTTTTCAGGCATTCAGCGACAAAAGGCATCGTTATCGCCATGATTTGCACATTTTTTGATGCCTTCAACGTGCCAGTATTCTGGCCTATACTTGTAATGTACTTCATCATGCTCTTTTGCATCACCATGAAGAGGCAGATTAAGGTAAGTACAAACAGACATCTCCTTGCATTGTACGTACTAATCATAGCTGTACTAGATTAACAGTAATGGGGTGCATAGGCCCTATTTGAAACCTTGAGCTAAGTATTCCGACCAGTGACATCACGATGTATTTTGAAACATATTGTGACAATCAGTATGTCTAACTGAGAAGCCAAAGTCACTGGATCTTATTCATTAGAAGGTAATGATGCCTAAAGAACAACTTATTTTTGTCTGTTTTACACTCATCTTAGAGTGTAATTGTATTTAAAAAAAACCAAAAAAAAAAACCCACACATCACCTAGTAATAAAGATACTATATCAAGATATGATATCATGCTATGTCATAAATCAGTTGAGCAGTAGAGTCATTTTGTTAGAGACTACATAGCTGGATTTTTTTTTTTTTAAATGTCAGAGGAGTGGCCCTCTGCTGGCCATTGTAAACAATCATTTCACAGACCCCAAAGTTACTTTTCTTTTTTTTATATACAGCAAGCAAGGACAGGACTATTACAGTTCTTTGAACTCAGTTAACAACATTCAACAATAGTCCTACACTAACTGCTTCCCTGCTGTTGCATAACTAAGTCTTACTGTTAGAGTTGTCATTATTCCTGAAGATATGTTGTTCATGAGTGAGCTCCCCAGTGTCCCTATAACAGTTTAGTTTGAAAGTGCCTACAGTGTAATAAAAACATTGCAGTCCACAAATTGTTTTTGGGTTAGACAGAGCCACACGTTTAACCTTGTATTTTATTGAAGGAACTTCAAAAAAATCTGTTATCTGCAGTGCAGTTTATATTGTGGTTCTGAATGTTTTGTAAAATGTACTAAGTCACTAAAAGTGTATGCGCAAGCCTTGAAGTAAGTGGTGCTAACTCTCCTTTTTACTTTCTTGTCTTTTCTAGCATATGATCAAGTACAGATACCTACCCTTCACACATGGGAAGAGGACATACAAAGGCAAGGAAGATACAGGGAAAGCTTTTGCTAGTTAAAAAAAAACTCCCATTCTCCCTTCCTCTTTGTTGCATTTAAAATTTATTGGCCACAGCCAGTGGGGAATGATGAGGGTTAGAAATGTATTTTCTTTTTTTCAGCTGAACAGTAACATGAAAACATGAAAAATACAAGTTTTGATCCATAGTGTTCTCAGTGTAGGATGAGGATATGAGCATCATGAATTAAATCATTCTAAAAATCTAAAATACTCCCTTTGGCTATTAAGGGTTGTTGGGTTTTTTGTTTTTTGTTTTGGGGGGGGCTTTTTTGTTTTTTTAGGATTGATCTGCAGTTACTCAGTAATAGTTAAGACTCAGTGCTACCTTTTGCCTTTCTAACCCTAAAGGGTAACAGTAAAGTCATCAAAACTGAAAGAAATTTGCAGTAAAATGAATGATTTTCTTTTTTGTTGTTGTTTTGTTATGCTTTGTTTCCACTGGTTTATTCCAGTACACCCCCCCTCTCTAAAATCTACCAACTTTCAATTCATGTAATTTCTCATTTACGAAAATACGAGTAAAGTTGTTAATGTGAACTCAGATGGAAATACAAGAGTCTTCAAATTGAAAGTTTTCATCTTCATGATGACAATATCCTTTGAGAAATTGGCCGCTTTTTACGTGAATATGCATTCATGAAGGGCACCCCCCCC
>VVHJ01001299.1:0-16109 GCA_015107715.1 Tylochromis polylepis
CTTTTTGTAGCCTAAGCCTGCTTTAAATTTCTCAATAACTTTATCCCTGACCTGTCTGGTGTGTTTTTTGGACTTCATGGTGTTGTTGCTCCCAATATTCTCTTAGACAACCTCTGAGGCCGTCACAGAGCAGCTGTATTTGTACTGACATTACATTACACACAGGTGCACTCTATTTAGTCATTAGCACTCATCAGGCAATGTCTATGGGCAACTGACTGCACTCAGACCAAAGGGGGCTGAATAATTATGCACACCCCACTTTGCAGTTATTTATTTGTAAAAAATGTTTGGAATCATGTATGATTTTCGTTCCACTTCTCACGTGTACACCACTTTGTATTGGTCTTTCATGTGGAATTCCAATAAAATTGATTCATGTTTGTGGCTGTAATGTGACAAAATGTGGAAAAGTTCAAGGGGGCCGAATACTTTTGCAAGCCACTGTATAAAAAAATTATAAAATATTTTTGCTCAAAAGAGGCTTTGCCCAGAGTTTTACCCATGTTTAGTAGTGAGTAGGATAAAAAAAATGTCTCTATTACTGATAACAAAATATACCTCTTCTGACTAATCTTCTACTTCACGTATCTAATACAAGTTGTTTAAAATTTTCAACTCATAGGTCATTTTAAGATCTTAGACATTAAAGAGTATGACCACACAGTTCTCTTTGACATGCATTTTTGATTAATAATTCATCACTGACTGGAATATTAAGATCCTGTGAAAAATAGAGAGATCTAAAAGGTTTCAGACAAGTATATTTGCAGCATGGTTAATAAAATGGTAGGTTTTGGGGTAACAAAGTAACTGTGTTAAGTGGGAGTGTAAAACAATTTTGGCTCAGTGGAAATGTGGTAATAAATAAGTGAATTGGGAGACATTTCCCCTGCAAAGTGATCTGATGCCAATGGAGAATTTCCGTACAGCTAGTTCAGTTAGGGCTAAATATGTGGCCGCTTAGCAGCATGGGCCAGACAGATGCAGGAGGTGTCCTTGTAATTTTGCTGTTAAATTTTTTTTGACTGGCAGACAGGATTTTTTTTTTTTTTTTAAATCAGGGTTCATTCATTGAGCACTGGGCTGCCCTTCCCCAAAATAGGGGAGGAAAAAAGATTTGCACGCTATTTTATTTGTGTTTCTCTTTGCCTTGGCTTCTTGTGAGGTGCATTTTATGACGCCGGGTGAATTAATGTGTTTGTCATGCCTGCGGTCGAGCCTGTGAGGTCAGCATGTATTCTGGATTTTGTTTTGAACACATGATTAGCAAATAAGCAAATGTTATGCTCTTGGCAAACAGCAAAAAATATATTTTGCTTTCTGGGTAGGCAAATTTTATTTCAGGGGAAAAAAAGAGAGCTAATGGTTGAATTTCAAGAAATGAAACGACAAAAGACAATCTAGCCACCTGCTCTTAATTTTACTGGAGAATGATCAAAACATGTTAGCTAATTAGGGACAGATGATCTTAATGTGCAATCTGTACTACAGCCTAAAATGGTCTTATGCACTTCTTTAAAGACCAGTGAACCTTTCAACTATAACAACCGAGCATGTTGTGAATTAGTGCCAGCATGCCAAACTGAACCACAAGACAGTCCGGCGCTGACCTTTGAACTTGACTATATACCACCGGGTTGATGTTGGCACTCCATTTTCCTCTGTGCTGTGCTATGTCTGTGTATACGCGTGTGGGTGTTCATTCATCTTACTGTGGTTGCTGTGAGGCTATTGGAGGCTGTCATGCAGACATGCATGGGAAAGGTTTGTCGCGGCCCGATGTGCATTTATTCATAGCAACACATGGTTAGCTCGGGTTTGTTTAGTTGCAGGACAAAGTTCAAGGGCCTGCAGCCAGCATTTAATTGGTAAACACAATCATGTTTTCAAAAACACATTTTATGGCTGTCACGGGGGCAGTAAGGAAAAAGAGACTGAAAGATATAGATTTATTCGCACATTAGCTGTCACGGCATATTTTGCGCTTGCTATACAGTAAAAGTGCCAGAGGCTGTAAAGGAACTCGTAAATGATATTAACTGTGGATAAACAATTTTGATTAGTTACTCATGTTTAAATGAGCTTTTATATGAAACTGTACTCTGATTGTTGCTTTAAATTATGGTTTTAAAACCTTCAACTCAAGTCCACACACAGACACATGCGTGCGCACATACTCACACACTGTTATCTGTATGGAAATATTGTCAATGCTTAGGAACAGTTTAGTTCAACTCCTACCATGTGTCTGGAGCTTCCTACCTGCTTTTGTAAAGTTTATCTAGATGTTGACTTTTTTTTTTTTTAGAAGGGAACGTGGAAGGAGCCAGGAGACACACTCTTACACACTCGCTCGCTATATGATAGTCACACTCATGTAACACACACGCACACAAGCACTCCTTACTCTAACAGTCCTGAGGGATTGGTAATGGTTTCTTGGCAGTGAGCCAGGCTTCTAGCACCACTCGTCATTGGGAACCCATATTGAGGGGATTTTCAGCTAACCTCCCAGTGTTTTTCTTGCACTGAACTCATATGTTTTCATCCTGACAGCACATGTTAAAAGAAGAGTTATCATTGTAATCACGGCAAAACATAAATGAAGCTCAAATGAAAACCAAATGTTTGTCCAGAAGTGGTTATAAATTGCATGTGCTGTATTTGTGATTTGTGCATTCATGCTGCTTTTATAACAATTTCACTAATGGTTTTATAGCCACCAGTCACCATGGCAGCACTGGAAGCCAAAAGAAGTGCACACTGGGAGGACTATAAGAGTGTGTTGAGTGTCTTCAGGATTAGTACCACAGGGCTATTTTTCATTTTGCTTTTGGGCCACCAAACAAGAGAGTAATGGGGAGCATTGCCTCTCCTAGAATCTAATCTCCCTTCAGCACTTGAGGCCATGCAGGAGAGTGGGAGGATAGCGTGGGTCTGGGCGTGAGTCCGTGTGTCTATTTGTAAGAGAATGAACAAGGACCAGATGATGCATGCTAACAAGTGCAGCCATGGAATATTAATCACAGTCCTTAGTTTCTCCAGTGCCTTGGCTGAGGACTGTATCAGCATTCATGACACGTCCACACTTGAACAGCAGCACACTAACTGCTACTTTAACTCATTTCATTAGTTTGTTTTTAAGCCGGTCCAAAAACCGTTCTTCTGGATTTGTTTCTTAAAGAAAAATTTGTCATCAGGGATCTTATCATCATATTTTTTGTCCATTATGACTATTGTTTACATTCTCTATCTACTAGAGATTTTATTCTCTAGTAGATAGAGAATGAAACTTTAATCACACTCTAGGTCTTCTTCTGACATATGGAACTGAAAAATTAACAGTATTCCCTGAAAACCCCTCTTTTGTCTGATCATTTCTTAATAAAATTTTAATTTACAATAATGGATTACACAGCAATGGGGAATACATTTCATCACAGGTGTTTTTTCTGACAATGCCGCAATGAAATGTCAGTAAAACTGACTAGCCTGCTGTATCTTTTTTTTTCACTCTGATTTTCAGGTAGCCTTTTAATTCAGGTTTATTTTTATTTACACCAAAAGTGTGGCATCCTTTCACTCCTAACACATATCAAAAATGATTTTTTTTTTCCCATTGAGATTTGATGTGTTTCCAAAGTGTTCCTTTAATTTCTTTTTAGTAGTGTATGTATTTTAGATGTCTCACAATGCATCAAACCTGTAATACAGTTTCATGTGTACATATACATGTTGGTAACACCTATACACAATCTTTCTGATGATAATAAGGTTAATCAAAGCCATTTCTTTAGTGCTTTTATGTAAGAATATAAATGCACTAAGACTATATCTGTGATAGACCCAGTTGAGCTGTTGTGTCACTGTTAAAAGCTGATGGATGTCAGTGCTGACATTTCCTTGTATACAGTACAGAACAAACTTTGCCCAAGGAAGAAGACTTACAAAACTCAACTACCACTTCCTAGCATGTGGTTCTTCCAGCCAGGTGGACTGAGTGGTTACCTGGTGCACAGTGCACAAAAACACACATGCACATACACGAACATAGACATGCACTTCATGCTTAATGGTTTCTGTGGAAAGCTGCCAAACTCACTGAAGATCTTCCCCTCTACTCTTCTGTATTCCATCTATCCCTCACACTTTCTTGGCCCTTTCACTCTTCTTTCCCATCTCTCTCCATCCCTCTCTCTCGCCTTCTAAGAGCATATGCCCTTAAACCCTCCCTCCTTCCTCAACAATCTGCCACTAGTTCCTTATGAATGACACAAACCAACATAGAGAAAATAGACATAAGATGTTTGTGAAATGACAGTCTGTCGCAGTATATGTTGTGCCCCACACAAAACAAGCCTGGAGACAAAGTACCATATTATCATCCTTCCTGTTGCATAAAAGCACTTCAAGAGGATCTCCTTTTTATTTAGTTTCTCTTTTCTGATTTAAACACAGAGGTCATGAGTAAGGTTATTGCAACAGGATTGCACAAAGCAATTGGGGGTTGAGTGCTGGTTGGGAATGTGGGAGATTTCTTTAAATTGATAAAAGTTGGTCTTGGGCCATTCTACCCACGCATCAGATGGATCAGTACTTTACTGTACTACCTTTTTTTCTTTTCTTTTTTTTCCTTCTGCAAATGCATGTTTTAAGATACAGGAGATACCATACAGACATGTGGTGGATGTGTGATTCAGCATACCAATACTAGCCTCCAACAGTGCAGATGAGCATTTAAAAATTAGTAGAATAATGTCAATATTTCCATTAGGCTTAGTATCAGTGCAAACAGTTCTACTCCTTTAATGCTCTAAGTGCTTTTCAAACATAACATAATGTTGAACCAGAGCAGAAGCAACTGCACACAATTATACACTGATTCCATAAGCAGATGTTGTAGAGAAACCTTAAATTAACCATGAATGAAAATGTCTGAATCATGAGATATTGTCATTCTCAATTTAAGATTGGATTGTTAAGCATTGTATGACACTTCTTTGATGCTTGATTATGCTTCTGATCCAACAAAACATGCCCAGAGTCTTGATCACAAAGCACTCACCAAGACGACACGTGACTAAGTTCATTCAAAGTCAATTATACTGAATCACTGTGCTTAAAGCATTCAGTTTTTATTAATTGCAACAGACAGGAAGCATTTCATTCACTACCCAATCCTTTGTAGTGTTTTAGTTTCTGTGATTATTCATTTGATGCTCAGATCTGCAGATTATAGATCTTAGTTTCAGGGTTTTTCTAACCTCCGTGTACATTGGTAGCTACCCCATAGTAAAAGTCAACAGTTGTGTTTCTTTACTTGCACAGGAGTCAAGAGTCCATGACATGGAGCAGGCTTTTTTCATAGAGATCAATTAAATGAACAACTGTGGATGATTCAGGATAAACTCAGTTGGTTGGTTAGCTTGTTCTGGATCAAGAAGCGGAAGGTCAGCAACATGGAATATTTCCTCTTCACATGGTAATACATAATCTTGCCTTTTGTAATACAGTGTTATTGGGCACAATTAAAATAGCATCTATTGCTTAAGAATAATCTTTTTCAACATTCTTGGAAAAAAGAAATTCACCGGTCTCCTAGGGAGATATTTGATGAAATAACATTTCTGGTAGAAGGTAAAGCACACGGTGTGAGAACACAGTGAAAAGGGCAGTGATTAAAGTTTCATTCCATATATTTCAGTTCCATTCAGTCGATTCTGAGTGATTCAATATATTGTTT
The DNA here is from genome assembly GCA_015107715.1 of Tylochromis polylepis. NCBI lineage: Eukaryota > Metazoa > Chordata > Actinopteri > Cichliformes > Cichlidae > Tylochromis > Tylochromis polylepis. The sequence continues at coordinate 5,747 of VVHJ01001299.1, forward strand.
CTTTCTTAGTTTTATTCTTTCAGAGGCTAATGTTTCTGTTTTTGTGTACTATTTGGTTATGCCTCTCTCTAAATGGTGTAGTTTGCGTCTTAGTCCAGCACACAGTAACAGATGTATCTCAGTGGTGTCTTTTCACAGCTTGAAACTTAGGACCGGTATTGTAGACTCCTGCCTCTGTGGATCTGGTGCTTAAGACCTGTTCTTGTGCTGTTATGATCAGCACATGATCTCATAGCATTTCATCACAATGAATGAAATGAGGGTAGCTCCTCATTTCATTCTGTATTGTGGCTCTGACACTCACCAGTCCTTGCACTCTCTCCTTTTGTTGCTTCTAGAGTCTCATTGTGCCAGACTTTGGATGGAAACACCCCTTGCATTACAAGGAGGTTGCCTGTTTTGACATCAGTGGGATCAGTTTCTTTTCCATCTGGGTATCTGATGACTGGTATGTCTACTGGATAGTGGCTTGTATCTTATTTCTATCACTGAGCTGGCATGTGAGTGCCTGTTTTCTTCTTCTGGAGTTCATCTTCTGGAGTTATTTGGCTGTGGTCAACCTCCTTGCACTCTCATCATGGTCCTCAGTGGCCTGTGGGATCCCAAGGTAGTTATAGCTGCCCCGTGTGTCCTTCATTTAAAGCACTCCAGTACAGATCAAATTCCTTTCCCAACATTTGGCCACACAACTACAAATGACATCCTGATGTCCTCTCTGTAGATTCTGGTGAGGTTTAACAGCAACAGGAACATTTTATCACTGTGCTATGCTTGATGGTGACTTGTGCAATGGTCTTGGAGTTGTTTTCTATAGCAGCACTAAGTTCTTGATGAGTGTTACAAGTACACCAATGGGCATGTGCGTGGAATCATGTCGTAAGCTTTCTCATACAGAATTCAAGAAGTTCTCAGGTTGGTATGTCAAAACATTGCATATATTTCAGTCATCCTATATCTGGTTCTTTGACTCTCTGCAGGTATTTTCTGTGGCCACAGATGTTCTTATAGAAAAGGCCATAAGACTAACCAATTCTGGCACTGTATTTGTAAAGTTTATACACAATCGTGAGGTTACAGTTCTACTAGCTATAACCACTTGGAATTTTCTATTTTTGGCATTCTATCCATTCATCCATCTTCTTCCGCTTATCCGGGGCTGGGTCACGGGGGCAGCAGCCTAAGCAGAGAAGCCTAGACTTCCCTCTCCCCGGCCACCTCCTCCAGCTTATCCGGGGGAACACAAGGCGTTCCCAGGCTGGCCCAGCATGTCCCGGGTCTGCTCCGGGGCCTCCTACTGGTGGGACATGCCCCGAACACCTCACTCAGGAGACGCCCTGGAGGCATCCTCATCAGATGTCCGAACCACCTCAAATGGCTCCTTTCAACCTCCTTTTCGCATTTCAATTTAAGAAAAATAGAAATCCAAAGAAGTTTGCTGAAAGCATTCAGATTTGGTGCTATTCTATTATTTTTTTTAATTTAATTTTTATTACTCACTGGTTTTATCTTCCATATTTTGTATTCAGTATATATTTTCATTTTGTCTTTATCTTATGTTCTGGTGTGTGCATTATTATTATTATTATTATTATTACTTGTTTGCCCACTAATTCCCATAAATTATGAAAAAGTAAAGTAATATAATGATTTAGTACCCCCCCCAAAAAGTTACTAAATAATTTTTTCCCTTTGTTGCAGATAGTAAGTGAAAATGTTTTTGTCAATGAATAGTGGGATCATGAATTCTATTGTTCATTAAAAAGGAATAAAACAAATTTTGTAAACAAGGGGGATATAGCTCAGGACTGTGTCTTGATCAGTTCATGGACTTTTATTTTTTTCCTTTCTTACCAACCTGTGTGGAATGGACACTTCTTCACCTTCACCCCCCTGCTTCATAGAGTCCCAGAACCCCAACAACACATAGGATTAATGCATATAATAAAGCATGTGGCTGAATGGGTTTTGTATAGAGCAGAAAAGAGGTAATGCTCTGTGTTTTCTAAATGGGGGAGCAGAGGGCCTTTCAGAGGGAAAACATGCTGATTACTGTATTGTAAAATGGCTTTTGATTCCCCTTGCCTGCTTTAATCCCAGGACACAACAGTAGCCCTGTCTCCCACCAATGCCAATTGAAACTCTAAGAAGACTTGCATTACCAGCAAGCAGGGTTTAATTGTGAACTCACTCAGTTATTAAAGAAGCCAGGGCCTACTGAATTGGAGACCGGTGGGCCAGTCCTTCACTGCTTTTGACTATTATGGCTCTTTCTTTCTAGACTGTGGTTTGCATTTTGTTGTTTGCTGTGCATAGGCCCTGGATGAATACAGGCTCCTCACTATAGAAATCTTTCTTTTTCTTCCTCTAAGTTTTTCCTCCTCTTCTACTACTGGCTTCCAGGGAACGCAATTATAGTGTGGAATTTTATGGGAGGATGGAGCAGTAGTGGGGAGTGAAGGGTGAGCAGGCCAGTGAGGCTATTATCTGTCACATAGGGTTGATTGTCCCCCCTCACCCTCCCAGCAAACACAAAAGGAGTGGTCAGAGCAGAACTGGAGAGCGGCCCCATCTTAAGAATGGTAATGATCAGGGGTGGCTGGTTCCTGCTGGCTTTATGCCTGAGGATGTTCACCCTGCAAAAACGTTTAGTCTCAGTAATGGCTTACTTCAAAACTTCACCTTGAAAATATTCCTGAAGAACAGGAAATTGTCTGTATATAATCAACTGTTCAACTGTTTTACTGTAAATTGTAAAATGAATGCCTTTCACTGTTGCAAGTTTATGGGACCAAACAGGGATATTATTGATGTCGGGTTTCACTATTTGTTACTTTGTAATAAACTCAACTAATATTTGGCTCAATCAGAGGGTCACGATTCCGCAAGTACTCTTGATGCAAATTTATTTTTTTAATGTTTTGTCATTTATGTACAATTTGTTGTTTGCTCTCTTGCTTGTTTTTCCCTTGAAGTTCCATTTGCAAATCTACAAATTAAACATATGTTTGGTAAAAAGTTTAGTAAATGCTCAAAATTTAGACATACAATAATGCTTTATTCAAGGTGTGATCAGCCATAGCTTGTGAGCTATAAAAAGCAAAGTTATAGCACAGTTTGAACCCCTTCTACATTGAAGCAGTAAAAGTGACATGAAGCCCTCAATAATAACAAGGGACAAACACAGGGACTGTATGTGATAGTCAAAAATTAAACTAAAATTAAACGATTTAACAGAACTCCCATCCAGCTCAGTTTTACCTCAGCATTCCTTCCCATCCAGCCGCCTAGTTCTCCATCGGACAATAGTGGATTGAGGACACCCTGAGCAGGCCAGCCTCTCTGGGGCCTTTGCGCTGTTTGCCAGCATGGGTAAATAGAGGTTCTTTAATATCCGCCAGGGGGTTGAGAGGTGGGAGAGGGGTCAGAGTAGGGAGCTCACTGAACTGGCAGTCATGCAGGCCATTGTTGGTGTTTGTTAACAGGTGTGTGTGCTTAAATGGGAGTCTTTCACTGGAGCTGCTACACGAGCCCGTGGGGCCCGAGCACCTCTCACCCCCTCACAGTGTTCTCATCAATGACAGCTTTTCAGCGGCCCAGGGAAAAGGAGGAGGAGGAAAGGAGGATGATGAGGCTGGCTGAGAGATTAAAAGTGAGAGGACAGACTGCACAAGAGTGCATAATGTTTAGAAGGTACATTACGATCTGGAAAACTGAATTTCAAATGCATAGGAAGAATGGAAATACAGAGATGAATACAACATGATACACTTGTGCTTTTTTTTGCAAATTCACAATATGCATACAATCCAGTAATACAACGGTTGATCATGGAAAATGTACAGTGGCCTGAAAAAGTATTTGGCCCCTTCCTTATTTCTTAGTTGTTGTTGTTTTGGCATATTTGTCACACTTAAAAATTTCAGATCATCAAACAAACTCACAAATCAGTCAAAGATAACACAAGTAAATGCAAATGATGACTTCATTTGTATTTCCTGAGTTCAGTTTCACTAGCCACAGCCAGGCCTGTTTACTGCCAGCTCTGTTGAATCAAGAAAACAGTTAAATAGAGCCTGTCTGACAAAGTGAAGCTGGCTAAAAGATTTCAGAAAGCAAGACATCATGCTACAATCTAAAGAAACAGCTGAGAAACAAAGTCATCGACATCTATCAGCCTGGAAAGGGTTACAAAGTTGTTTCTAGGGCTTTGGAACTCCAGTAAACCATGGTGAGAATCACTATCCACAAATGGAAAATTACTCCAAGAACCCATCAATGACTCATCCAGGTGGTCACAAAAGAACCTCAAGCAACTTCTTAAGAACTGCAGGCCCCACTTGCCTCAGTTAAGGTCAGTGTACATGATTCAACAATAAGATAGAGCCTGGGAAAAAAATGGCATCCATGGGAGAGTTCAAAGGAAAAAATCCACTGCTGACCAAAAAGAACACAAAGGCTCGTCTCACATTTGCCTATAAGCATCTTGGGAAAATATTATGTCAACTGATGAGAGAAAAGCTGAACCTTTTGGAAGATTTTAGTGCCGTTACATCTGGTGTAAATTATGTCAGCATTTTATGTAAAGAACATCATACCAACAGTCAAACATGGTGGTGGTAGTGTGATTGTCTGGGGCCGCTTTGCTGCTTTAAGATCTGGATGACTTGCTGTGATTGATGAAATCATGAATTCTGCTTTTCTATAAAATTCCAAAGGAGAATATCCATCCATCAGTTTGTGCCCTGAAACTCATGCACAATGGTGTTATGCAGCAAGACATTTATCTAAAACACACCAGGAAGTCCACATCTGGATGGCTAAACAAACAAACAAAAAAAGGTTTAAGAATTACTTTTTTACATAGGGCCAGGTAGATTTGGATGACTTTTTTCCCCTTAATAAATTAAATCATCATTGAATAACAGTATTTTGTATATACTTGTGTTATTGTTGTCTTATATTAAAATCTGGTTGATGAGAAACAAATTAAAGAATAAATGAATTCTTCGTAAGAAATCAGGAAGGGGGCAAAGACTTTCTCACAACACTGTTCCTGCTTTTGTTTCTTGGCTATATTTGAAGTACAGATCTGTATTTGGGGTATTAGCTTAAAGCCAAGCAGAAAATAAAGTTTTTCAAATTTTTATACAAAAAAACAAACTAACAAAAATGCATATAAACACCAGGGAAATTAACATGTACCAGTGGACATGTGATCAGGGTACATACCGCATAGGTAAAAATGCTCTTAGCAACTGATCCTCTGTTTGGGTCTTTAACAGCAAAACACTCTCCTGCTTTCTTTCCTCACACATCTTGTCTATCTGTACTGTATGTCACCAATGATTAAATAAAAGTCACAAGACAATCTTAAACATATCTCTTTCTAGGAGGAAACATATTTATTAAAATGTTACCTGTCCTGCAATCCCTAAGTTGTCTGTTTACAAAGGATTTCTTTGGGTCTTTACATTGCTCCTCTGTTGACACTGCAAAACTGTTTTACAGTTGGTTGGCCATCACATTTTCCTTCCCATGTCATCCCTGTCTGTGACACACCAAGGCCCAAGAAAAAAAGGTCAAGTCTTACGCATTTTCACCACGCGTGTATCAGGAAAAATCGTTATCCTGTGGCTGTGGAGGTCTAAAAACAGAGGGCAGTGGGTCTCCCCCTGCTGTACTGGGTTGTGTGCTGAGGATTGCTGTGCTAAGAGTAAAAGAGAGAGAGAGAGCGCAAAGGAAAGCTGTGTGAATGATAACCTAGCCGCACTGCTCCATGGAACCCTGCCCTGTTAATAGTTTCCACAATGGGCAACTAAAAGACGGGAAATGAGGAGAGAGAGAAAAGAGGGGAAGCAGTAGAAGATGCTTCCTGTGTGGCTTGATGGGTGCTGGCCACACCATGGAGAAGGAACCTGCCTTGGGCACTGTGGAAGAACTGATGAAAGCTGCACTTTTCTCCTTTTGCAAATAAAAACAGATTTATTGTCTTGTCAACATACTGCAACTAACAGGCTTTATTACTTAATGTGATTATGATAATACCTTCAAGTGAGCATGCTGAAAAAGCAGTATTTTTGCACAGGGAAGAAAGTTCTTTCTGACTAATACTTTTCTTTCAAGCATTATATTTGGACTGGCAACTTGAACTAATGTTTGTTTTTTCTTCATTCTCAATTGGATCACACTGCTTTGGACTGGTTTGGTCTGGCCTTGTCTGAGTAAACCTGATTGGTTTCCAGGTTCTGTATCTCACCACATGTCAATATAGGCCCAGTCTTTCAACATGGCCCTGAGGACTTCCAATCCCTCCTCAAAGTACACTTTATGTGTGGAAATAAATCCACAAATATTCTGTTAGACGCTCAAATGTGTTAACAGATTACAAATAGATGACAGATTATTTTGTGGAGTCTCAGTATTGTGCTTTGCCAGTTCCGAGTCCTCAGCTGTCTTGATGAGATGATGAGATTTTATTCTTTGTATTTGTTCTTTCATCTGTTTACTTTCTTTGTTGAGCTGTATGCTTGATTTAATGTATAGGTCTGATCTAAAATGGCATAGATAGGTAGCTGTTAGAATTTATTTATTAAGAATTTATTTATAGCACATTCAGTTTTCTGCTTATCATAACTGTGACACACTGTGCATGAATTATAGTGAGCTAAATGGACAAATGAATCTTGGAACCAAGTACTCCTGTCCTCAGGTGGTGAAATATGACTTTGGTGCCCATGAACAAGGCAAAAACAAACTGAGGCCTGCAACGCCCAAGTCACCACAGGCCTTGGCACTGTCAGGCTTCAGTGGTATAACAGTAGCATGCAGTAAAAGGCAGCTACGCACTGCAGATTATACATGTCGGTGGAGCCCCGCTGATAGGACGGGTTAAGGGAGCAGTCCACTCTGTCCCTTGGGGAAAGCCTTAGTCCAGGCAACAGTCAAGTATAGTGGTGTTTTCCTCTATAGGGTAGAGTAGCATAACATGTTAAATGCTTCAAGCATAAATGGATAAAAGTATATTTAGGGCGAGTCCGGTAAAGAGTCTCCCATGCTTGACTTAGCAAACCACACACATCTTTAACATATTTTCCCGAAACTGGACAGAACAGATCTAATTCTAAAAAATTCTAGAGGAAAGAAAGAATATGATTACATTTTCTCTACACTGCACTGCACATACTTCAAACTGTTTAGGTATAAGTAGAGTTAACACTGGCATTCAACTGTTAGAACAATGTAATATGCAGTTTCATTGGTTAATAGCAATCTGACTAGTTTGCACATGTGACTGTCATTCTAGCTGAGGATTGTATTCTCACTGAATTTTATAAACTAATATTTTAATTGCATTGGTGTGCATAACATATTTCTTTGCATTTTATTAAGGTTACATGGATCAATAATATTTTGCAAGCAACTTACTAAATTGTTATGATTTTTATGAGTTGGTTACTGAACACAGCACTTTTTAGGGTACTGACTGAATTACATCAGAACCACCAAGTACCAACTCACACTAAATCAGAGCATATATGCATTAGAGTAAGAAAAAGTGAGAAAATCTGATGACGTGTTGAAGAACAACATACACGTGGAAAGCCAAATGCAGTGTCAGGTGTGGTTACACTTGACTCAGTCATTGCTCTCTCCGACATTTGTGGTCCAAAATGCAAAGCTGGTCATGCTGGCACATCTAATCTGACTCTAATCAAACACAAAAGATATCTAAAATTGATGAAGCTAAATTCGCCAAAGGATCTGCAGCCCTTAGCATGTCTGCTGACAGTGTGCAAGAAGTTGAATCCATGGATGATGTTGATGAAAAAGCTGTCAGGGAAACGGGGCATTCTTTTCACTGTGTTGGTTGATATTTTGTCATTTTTACACTGGTTGCACTAACCTTTCTCATCAGTGAGCTATTTATGATTAAAAAAAACAAACCCACATTCACACACATCCGCGAACCTCCTCTGCGGTCTTTGTATTTTCTTCCTGCCTGGCAGCTCCAAATTAAACATCCTTTGTCCAATATACCTGCTATCCATCCTCTACACATGCCCATTCATTTCAGCCTTGATTCTCTAACTTTGTCTCCAAATCACTCAATCTTAACTGTCCCCATGCTTTACTCATTTCTGATCCTGTCCTTTCTGGTCACTTAACATCTCACAACATCTTCAGCTTGGCCTCCTGTCTTTTTGTTAGTGCCACCTTCTTCTGGTAGGTATATTTAAAGTTCCTACCTTCACCTCCACACTCTGGCCTTTCCTGCTTTCATGCTGCCTTCTAAAACACCTTCTCCTTTGTCTTCAGCCATCAGCAAGAGTTTCCTCTGGCATCCTGTTGGCCAACAGCACCAGAGGTGCTTGTTGTTATCCTGGGCCCCAACCGATCCGATGTGGAAATCTCCTTTTTAGGATCCTTGTGCAACTAAAACCACTATGATATACCTGGTTCAGAGCACTGAACCACACATTACAGTTTCTATGCATTGTATTTCACCAAAAGTTAGTTATGATACATAAGGGAGGCTGCAATACATAATAAATATCAGTGTCAGTCGCTTTTAGTTTCACACAGCATATTTTCAACTTCCAACTGGATAATAGTTCTATTTCTTAGGAAAGACAAGTCACACTATTTTGAAATTAGTCACACATCATTTGTCAGTGAGCAAATCATTTGAACACAATAATATAATGACACAGATTTGCTGGATGGAGTAGCCACAGGGAAGGGGGTCATAAAGACCTTGCAGTGACCTCTGTTACTGGTCTCCACGTGGGTCCCAAACCTTCATCTGGGGAAAACGTGCAACAATTTGTGATTCTGAATAACAAGTCTTTGAACTGCATTTTGCTCTGATGCACATGCTGAAAACAAGTAGAGCTTCCAAAAAAAGATGAGCAGTTGAGAAGTTGCGGGAAGTCTTTGGTTTTTCTGTGTGTTTTTCTAGAGCATCTGTCTTCCTGCTCTGACTCAAAGAGACAAGCTGGAGGCAGCGTTTTGCTGCCCTCCAAGGCCTTGAATGTGGGGAGTAAATCATCCGCACATTGCGTGAGACCAGGCTGTTGTTCACTGGTGTCTGTGACAGGACTCATCAGCACAGCATTAATTAGGGATAAATACAAAGCATAAACAACAAACATCTGACCACAGAAGCCACAACTACCTCCCATACCATTTCAGAGCTTTGCCAAAAAAGTAAATATAATAATCTTTTCAAGATTAGGTTCCTCCCACATAGCCAGCTAAGTGAACCCAGCTAATTGAAATATATTATTCAGCTGATGTTACTTAAATGATGTCATTCCACAAGATCTAGGAAGCCAGATTAGATTGTGTTTTACGTGTCAGTTTTGCTGGATCTCACTGCAGATGTGCATCTTGACATATGTTGTGTCTAAAAATAACCTTTTCTTGTGTGTTGTGAATCTGGACTATGTTTGAGTATTGTCAGAGCATTCGTTGAAACCATAAACTGTAAAAAAAAAAACTGAAATCAACAGTCATTGCCTGATACTTGTATTCATCATAATGACCAAAAGCAAGTATCTCCCATGGTTTCAGAAATAAGATGTCCTATATAGGAGTCTATGGGAAAACAACCCTGCGATACACACAGTGTTTAGTTAGAGTTAAGTAGATGATAAAGCAGGGTGTGCTTTAGGGCTTTAGGGTGGATCTAACAAAAGCACAACCTTGCTACTGAATGAGCGTGCAGTGTTGTCTGTTAGTTTAACCTTTACACGAACACCAAGATGGCGAAAGCCACAACAGTCAAAAAGGACTTCACTGGCTGCCATCCTGCAACTGCATATTAAATCAGTGTGTATTCCTCTAAATAAAGCCATTTTGCCATGTCTGTGACTGGATATAGATGGGTGGCCATTTCATTGGACAAGAATGCTCTTTTATTGCTGGAAATTAAATAACATTCTCCTTCTAAAATGAGGGGTGAAAAATGAGAGACTCTAGCATTACTTTGCAGTGTAAAGCTTGTTTATGGTGAAAATGCTGTCAACATCTGAAGGCTTGATACCAAACATCTACAGCCTTCAGAGGACGTTTCTGTGTTAATGCCCAATTTAAAATACTGTTAAGAAAAGTAATCAAAAATCATTTGTGACTTTACTATAAGTTACTATTGGCACTACTTTGATTAAAATGGTTAGATCTTGAAACTGTTACATTTCTTCTCACATTTTAACAGGGTAACCTGTAATGTGTAACCTTTTACAATTCAAAAGAAACCTTCTCAACGTCCTTTATGGAGAACTGTGTTTAAATAGTTCTGCCTCTGTGTGTGTGCATGTGTGCGTGTGTGTGTGTGTGTGTGTGTGTGTGGGTGAATGGGAGT
>VVHJ01001300.1:0-17509 GCA_015107715.1 Tylochromis polylepis
ATCATCTATACAGACTCTACCTCCCTGGAAGTGTAACCCAGACAATGTCAGCCTAGTTGGTGCAGGGCAGTTGCCCTACTGTAACTGAGACAGGGTGTAAGATTGGGTAGGTCTCCGTCTGGGTTAAGGGGATAATGAGAAACTGCCCTGCAGTGAGTTAATCAGCTCATCTCTCTCCCAGCACTGCCATTTATTTGCTGTTTATTCCCCAGCACAGGGCCCCCAGGGGGAGGCCTGTCTGTGAGGCAGCACCTGCAGCTTCCCCGACGCTTGATTTAGTGCTGTAAATGCTGCTTGTGGGCCAGATTACGCTGGACAGTGATCAAACCCTATTTGCACTCTGATTAGACAAACTGCTCCCTGCACTGACCAGGCTGAAGCAATTCTCCTTTAGCAATTTTATATTGCTGCCCTGTGTAAAAATGATTAACACTGCCTGAATGAATGTGGCAGCACATTCACCACAGCCGTATTACTGCCCAGCCCTGATTCTGAACCGGTATCTGCATTACTGCTAACCATCAGCCAACTGCTACAACAATGTATCTGATATTTATCTGCGTAACCACACAAGTTTCACTGTTTTTGTATGTGTTCAAAACAGAATAAGCATTGATTCCCTCACTACATTGCTGTGCATTTGATTAGGTGGGCCTGGATGAATCAGCCAAACACTAACCTGTTTCATCTCCAAATATCTCTCACTCATTATATATATATATGACTACTTTGTGAAATATACTTTATGTTGTGTGTTTTTAATGGCTAATTAGAGAACAACAATAGAATTCTGAGGATGTCAACACACAAAACTTCCACACAGTATGTTTGCAAGTGGTAATGATTATCAAATGTTATTAGTGTTTTATTGTTGATAAAGGGTTTATTAATGGTTTGTGACCCTTGTCTTCTTTTGTAGGCTGTCAAATTCTGCTGTTTTGTTAAAGTCGTCAGCATCTGCGAGACCTGCACAAGGTGTCCTTTAGTGTTAAGGTGCAATGATAAGACGTGTCTCTCTTCTAGCTAGTTACAAGTGAACATGTCATCAGGAGCCTTTGGTATCACATTTTAATGCACTGGGGTACCCTTAAACATCATTTTGCAAGTCAGTTTCCTGACTTGCAACTCCTTATTTTAATCCAAATAATTTGTTTGTTAAGTTTTCCTAAACCTAACCAAGACATTTGTGTCCCCAAAGCTGCACCCCCTACCCGCCTACTAAGATTCTCTTTAAAAAAAAGTATTACATACAGTTTCAGCTTTACAAAAAAACAGTCAGATAATGCTCAGGGTTGATTTACAAACCAATTATCAATGAAGACATATTATTAATTATAATTCCATTGTTTTTTAACTGCAAAATAGCTACTGACTAAAGTTTAGTTAACTATAAATTTAGCATTTATTATCACTCATTTTAAAGTGTTACCAAAGTAAAATACCTGCCTAAGCCTAGAAGAAGCAACACGTTGTGCTTTGGGTCATAAATAAACCTGTGTGGGACTAACTCCTCAAATTAAAATACAACTAATCAAAAAGAGGAGAAGTTGCTGCAAACCAATGGAGGGTATGCTTGTGTTGGTCAAATTATATGAGTCATTCTTTATGATATTTTTATCATTCTTCCTACCCTTAATGTGTACATATGAACACACATATGAACACATTCACATATGTGTGCACTCACTTCTAAGAACAGACAATATATCCTATAACCTTCAAAGGTATTGTATAGAGAGAAGGGCTTCTATTCCTTTCAGAATGGAAGGCACTCCACCTTGGTCATTGTACAGCACATTTTCATGCTTTAGTGTGGGACAAAGCCTGCTCTTTCCACCAAATGATCAGACCATCTTAAATGTTTACACAATGCACCTGAGACTGAATAGGAACCTGTGTAATGTACTGGCAAGGTCTCATTCATTTCATTCTGTGCAGAGGCTAGCAATGTATAAATGATGTCGTTTTCTGATCTGCTCTTTTTTACCCTGATCCTCCCTCGGACTTTCTCCCCGTCGTCTTTCGTATTTATTGTATTACCATAACCCAATGCAAGACCCATTTAGGACTGTGCTTGAGCAACTGGCAAGCGCACTGAGGCAAAGGGGTATTATTGTGAAGAAAATGTACAGTATAAACAGCTGAAAAGAATAGATGGCAATGCTCATAATGGAATCTGAAAGCTTTCATTTTTCCCTCATTGTCTCTCCTTCCTTCTCTAAACAACCTTCCTCTTTCCAGCTATCAGAGCAAAGTTCTCTGAGAGAAAATGAAGTGCATTCATGCATCCTGAAAGAGGCTTTTAAGGTTGAGTACAGCTCAAACAAAAAGGAAGGTGAGCTACGGCTGGCCTGGGTATGACTCAATCTTTGTAACCTTGCTGTGCATAACTTAAGAATCATGATGAAATGAATGGAGCTGGCTATGAAGCGCATCCATCCCACAATGCTGGGAGTCTTATTGGTATTCATTAGCACTTTTTGTCTGGGTTGCTTAAGTGACACAAGATGTTGTACGTTTTGTGGAAATTTTCTACATAATTAAACTTGAGCATTCAAAGCTGCTGATAGATTTCAACTGGCGAACAAACAGAGGTAGAACCAACTCTGTTTATGTTTTATTTCTTTTTTTCCCAAAGACATCTTTCTTGAAAATAATATCATTGTGTTTTTATTGATTTAAAATGCCAAAATGATATACATCTCAAAGATTAATGTATGGTTACGATAAGATACAAAGAGCATTTTTTTTTCTTAGCTGTCAAGCCCCCTCCCATTGCTCCTGGGCCCTTTCTCTCTTCATTTTGCTAACTGGTGCTCAAAGCTTCTCCTCCGCTGACCAAGCATCAGCTTCCCTGCGCTGATAAATGGGCTTCTTTGAATTGATGGCAGGCTGGAGGAAAAAGAGATAATCCTAGATAATGTGGACACAGTTTTCATTTCTTGTCACCCAATTAAACTGCAATTATCCCACTCGCAGGAGAGGAGAAAAGTGGAAAGAATGGCTAAAGAATGGGTAAGCGAGGCTCCCTGGGACACTTTCTACCAGACACATTAGCCCAGATTTGCTCCATCCTGATAAAAGAAACCCATTTCTTGCACTTGGCAGTGCGCAGTGAGTGGCAAACCAGCTGCAACCTGGGGTTTAGAAAAGAATGCCTGTACAATGTTCGTGCCATGCCTCAAAGTGGTTGAGAAGAAACAGATCAGAACATATACAGGTTGTTGCCACATTAAAGCAGCGTGGCGTTTGTGTGGTGCGACATGCGTCTTTAGCTGCAGACACCAAGGTTTTATCCCTCAGCAGCCCATATGGAGTTTATATATTGTTATTATGCTAATGTCCGAGACACATTGTCAAAAGGGACAAAAGTGTGCATTTCGCGAAACCTTTGTCATGGCTGACCAATGCAAGAACCCTGGAGTTGACTACACAGGGGTTCAAAAACCTTCAAACAGTCTTTCAGCATATCCAAAAGTGCTTTAACCGAGAGCTTGTGTGCGCCCACTATTCCCGCAAAAATCAACCGCTGTTTTAAAAAAAGGGACGCTTCCTCTGTGAATTGTTTGCCTCCAGATGAAGCGAGGCTGGGGGGAAACTCTCCCCTGGCACAAAATCTAAGAAGTAAATTAATGTCTTTTGTAATTACTGTTCCTCTTAGTAATTATCACACAGGACAATTTATGGATTAACATATTGATTTCACTTGACCCTTGGCAAGGCTTAATTTGAACAGAGAGGTTACTTTCGGCTTGTGCTGCCAAACGCAAACACCCCTGAGGGCCCCTGGTGGAGCTTTGCTCTTTAGGCATGTCACATCATCTTTAACAAACATCCCATGGGACGATGATCTGACTCTCGCAGGGTCCCACTCTTTGGTTCTGCTATCTCACTGGGAAAGTAGCTCTGCACGGGTATTTATTTTAGCCAAACATTAAAAAAAAGAAAAAGGAAAAAAAGCACAAGTGAAAAACTAAGAGGAGCATTCGTAAGAGTAATTCATTAATCTTCATGCAGGCGATTAGCTGCTTTGAAGTCTTTGATTTTGAAAAGCCACGTTCCTTGCTTTACTATCCCTCCCTCACAGGCTGTTTAGATAAACATTGGAAATAAACAGATTAGTTAAAATCATTAGGCAAACATCTTAACACACTAACACAGGCTGTCTGCTTTGGATTGCTGATAAGTGGAAGCCCTTCTGCAGTGGCATCTAATGATGTTGTCGCGTGTGCTGCGTGCGCTGGATCAGCGCTGTGGCGGCGGTGCATTGCTGATTATGGAGAGGGGAGAATACTCTGTCAAAATATGATCAATATTTCCTATAAGTGCCTCCGCTGCTCTGCATGAGTAATGGCCTGATTAGGTGAGCGGCACGAGAGAGGCTAGTGTGAATGCAGCCTCTCCACTGCTGTGTCCATCAAATAATGAGATCACCTGAGACAGCCACTGTCTCACTCACACACACACACACACACACACACACACACACACACACACACACACACACACACACACACACACACACACACACACACACACACACACCCATTAAAGCACAATCCAAAACTGTGGGCTTCTTACATTCAACCAAATTATTGATATAGCCAGTATGTGATATCCATCTGCCGGCGTGTGGCACTGCAAGGTGAAAGGCAAGCTGAACAGAGGGATGAAGAGGGGCGAAAGGTAAATATTTGGTCTAGTTAACGTGCTGGTGTTTACGTTAAAGAGTAGCAAAGTTGTTGTTTTTTTTTCTTTTAAGCCTTACTCTCTTTCCAGTTTGTAAACTTGGCTACCAGATAAAGACTCGGCCCCGCTCGCCTCGCAGAGATGAAGAGAAAAAGAGTGAGGGAAGGATAACAAAACAAACATAAAACAATCGAAGGAGCGCTCTTGCAGCAGCTCCTATCTCTATCAGAAACATTTACTGTACCGTGGCACAACAAATAATGAGGTGACAAGTGAGCAAAAACAAAACTACCACTGCTGTGGACTCACATGGATAAAGAGAAGGAAAGGAGGAGGGTGGGCGGTGGGGGGAGTGACACAAAGCCAGAAATAAAGAGATCATGTTAAGTAAAATAAGTCACCAAAAATTTAAAAAAAAAGTGTTTTGGCTAAAAGAGAAATGAAAAAAAAGAAAGAAAGAAAAGATGATAAAATGAGAGGGGAAAAAGTTAGAGGATGGATGGATGAGGATTTAAAAAACACATGCCGATGGATGAGAAAGAGAGGCAAAGAGACAGAGATATAAAGATAGAGAGCAGGCCAGAAAAATGGAGAGGTGCAGCCAGGCCAGAGATGAAGAGATAGCACAGCCAGTAAGGCCCAGAGTGTGAAAGAAAGAGGCTTTTCTGTGGAGTTCAGACAGGCTGTCGTTCCAAGAGAGTCCACACTTCAGCAGAAATAGAATCAACAGAGGGAGGGAAAGAGGGCTGGATGGACCAACAGCTTGTTTGTCTTTATTAGTGTTTCTATTTTTATGCACCTGGGTTGTGTAACGTTAAAAAAAAAAAAAACCAACCCTTTTTTATGTTGCTGAAAAATATTCAAACCAACAAACATGTTTAAATCATATCCCTTAGCCCACATTTACATTTTTGGCATATACATATTGGTGTTTGCAGTGTGCAATATTTCAAGGTCAGAAGGTAGCCTGCTGAAAATTCAGCCTAGGTTAGTTAAGGCTTGATCACCAAGCTGCAGTAATGAACAGTGTGTTTACGACCCTCTGTTAATTATTGATAATAATACAAATAATACAAAGTAATAAGATGTCATTCACCATAACTGCAATGCACAACAGGCTGTATTTTTTTGTCAGTTAATTCCATTAAAATGCTCTAAAGGCACAAACATGTATTAATTTCATTACTGAAGTTGGCCATTTTAACTTTTTGGTTGTTTCTACAAGGATTGCCTCATTTGTGGAGACTCAAGAGAGCATTGGAGGACATACACAACTGCGTCATCCCTGACAAAGCTAAAGGAAAAATCTAGCACTCTTCCAGTCAAGTTAACAAGCTAATTTGCTATGTCTTAATTGAGTTAAACTACTTTCTTCAAATAACATCACACTGACACAAGTCATCACAAGTGATGACAGCTTTTCCAATTAACGGTTCTAACAGGCAGTGGAGAGTAACAAGACTGTTGTGAGGCATCCATATTTTTACTGTTGGTGTGAGGTCAAGTCACTTCAACAGATTTGTGATTTTCACGGATTTATCACAAGTTTTCACCGCTAACCGCCATATCATCACACACAAGTTACATGTAATTGCCAATTTGAGCCCATTCAGTTGCAAACTGACAGCAGACTGGTAGAATCACACAATCACAATCACTTTGGTTGTGCCATGGTCTCCCACCACTGTCTTCTCCAGTGTGACAGTAACATGAAGAATGTCCACACAGGACGCAAACAGCATTCAGCACCTTCAAGTGAAAATACTTTAAACAACTGCTGCTGATACCAAGTGAGCAGTCTGTCCTGAGTTTACATTTTGACGACTTTGAGCTGAGAAACTTAAACAATTACCAAATCCAGTGAGGGATACCATTGACTGACACATGAGGGGTTGTAAATAAATCAGTTCACCCCGGCAACAGAGTCTGAAATGTCTGGTAGCTATGAAATACAATGGGCAATCAAAGAATTTGTTTATATGTGAAGAGGGCTTAAAGGTGGATGCTGGTGCTGATGGAGGGGTTAAAAGGCAGTTAGCAATGCAGTGCTGCAACAGCACTGAGATCATCCCTCAAAAATAGCACAGCTAAACAGGCTGCTGTATTTTCAAATACAACACGCTCCACTCACGCTTATCCTGACGTCACTGTCAGTCATAGCCACAAGAAAACATTAAAGCATTTACAGACCACACAGACATCTAGAAATCTCTGTAATGCCCAAAGTTGTGGTGAAAGTCATCTTTACCTTTGCAATGCCCAAAGAAATCATCTGATTCCTCCCTTCATTCTTCAGAGATTCATTAGAGGCTCTTTGATGCTGATGTATTTTGATTGGGAATTAGTCCCCCCCACCAGCCCAAAACAAGAGCCAGCTGTATAAGCCTGCAACTGCATCTTATCTCCCAGCGCGGTTCCCATCAGCAGGCTTATTGCCCCCTTTATCAGTAAATGGGGCAGAGCTGCAATACCATAAAACGTGGCATGTTTTGGATTTGCATAAAAGATGACAAATTATTGTCATCACTTGAATGTGTTTGTGCCAAACCCCCCCCCCCCTTTTTTATTAATTAAAAGGTGTGCAGATATTTCTACCATAGCATGTGTGTGTGAAAAAAATAAAGCCCGACCGGCTCTGTATATTTAAACACCGGCGATAGCGACGAGTATACAAGCTGAAAGAGAAAGAGGACTGGAGTGTTCACCCAGAGCGAGCCTTTACATTCTCCAGATAGTTGGAGTGTTCCTATGAAAGGCCCTCACGTGGCGGGGCAGCACGCTGATTCAGCTGCAGGTTATTGTGCCTCAAAGACACTTTCTTACAGTGAAAATATTATGTTACATCTGCACATATTTAACTCTCGGCCGTACTCACACACACACATGCCTGTAGGCGTGCACATCAAAAAAAAAAACACACCTCACATGTCTGAGAAGTCAAAGCGAGGAGCCTTGGAGAGCTGTCAGATGTGCTAAAATGTTGGTGGGCGCTCAAAGCAATAAAAAAAAATATCTGCACATCATCAGCAGCCCGGGGAGGTCTATTGATCAATGCGGCCGCTAACCCGAAACTGACTAATCCGCGGTGATTTCCTTCCTTCCTCAGCTCCGCTCGCTGACGTTTTACCTTTGTAATGCCCAAAGAAATCCACAAATGTTTCTCACTACCGCTCAGTACCACTTTCAGTGTTGCTGGTGGAAATAAGAAAGGACTCTCAATGGGCGTGCAAGTCTTTGAAGTACGCTCACTAGGAGGTCAGCGTTTCTACACCAACATGCACGCGCACATCCTTGCATTGTAATGCATTCTGTCGACTTATATTGTCTCTTTAACCTCTTGGCTTGACATGACAGCATGCCAGCACTCTGCCTTACCCTGTCCCTTACCTCATTTTAACCTTAATTCAGCTGCATTAGACAAAAATAGCTTTGTCGACTCATGTGGTCTCGCCAGTGTCGCCATAATTGGCCACTTACTGGGTTCTGAGGCTATCTGGACCCCACGGAAGAATCTTCTGTAAACCACAAGCACACAGTCCTTTGAGAGAGTTGGGACAGCTGGAAAAAAGTGAATTTTTGCAACATCCAAGCAGCATCATAATATAATGACACACTTCATTGCATCTACTGGAACTGTAAATAGACCTGGAGATAACCCCACGTGACCCTCCGGGCTTTCGGACGGAGGCGCCATGAAAAGCAAGGCCGCACCAGTCGCCTCTTTTTCCCTCTCTTCTCTTGTTATTTGTTCAGTATGTAGTACAAATTTCCCTGTGTTGCAGGCATATAGGGATCAACACGGCGAACTGTGCCCAACCTTGACTTACCTTATGGACCTGGTTACCATGCCACAGAGTTCAGGCCTGACAGATCCAATAACCCCTCCACCGTTGTTCAGAAGAGAAATTGCTCCAAGCAATCCGTGCCGGAGAACGCCCCACGCCTCACCCCGCGTTTAAAGTTATGATCCTTATCGTAATTAATTCAATAAAGCGGTAATGTGCTGCAAACCCGGCACCCCCCTCTGCCTCGTGCGGCGTGCAGAGGGATATAAGCTTTCAGGTCCGGCCTCTCTCACTGACTTCAGTGTCGAAGGTAATAGAGAGCAGACAGGAGTTAGACAGCGATAGGTATGTCTGCACCGGTGCGAGTAAAGAGGCCTAATCGAATTTGTTTTAGACTTTAAAAAGATACTTTCAGGGGTTTGCGTTAATAACCTAATAATAATAAGAAATGGAAAGCTGATCCAAGATCAACAGTGGAAGGAGGCCATTTTTAATTTAGAAAACTGAAGTGGGCTCCAAATAATTGGCTACCATCCTGTGGATGCACACACTGGCTTCCAGGACGGCCACAACATCACAGAGCTGGCGTGAGATGAAGAAAATTACTGCAACAACCAAGAAAAGACGTAAAGACTGTGATACTAGTAGAAAAAACATAAAACGTGTTCGTGTAAACGGTGTACTGTGTGTGAAGATGAAATAAGGGTTGAAAAGGGAAATATACAAGAAAAAAATCCTTCAAAGCTCATTTGATCACATATACTTTAGTATAAGCAAAATAAAAGTGGAGTTGAGTGAATCCAAACACTTTTTCTGCTTATGTTGTGACACAGCTTTAAGCTCCTTTTAAGAGTGACCATCTTATTCGCTTCTCCTGCTGAGACCCATTACCTGGAATAATATAAATATTATTAGTGAAAACAGAGAGCATGTCATCACAACATTTTAGAGTAATTGGGAACGCGACCTGGCTTTAGATGAAAAATAATAACCGGTCATGTCTATTGTTTTTCCAGAGCCTTAATTATTTGAACAGACTTCTGGAGATCAAAACGCTGATTAGATGTCAGTCGTATGCGCTGTGTGTCTGAGTGTACGCTTGTTGCCACGCAGGTATGTGTTGGATGCACTTCAGTACTTCAGTAGAACTGCTCAGTGGTCAGCACATACACTGGAGGCCCTCTTTTTCCAACCAAATATCCTAGGTGCCACTGAGCCGCGGCTGCTAGGAAATAGAAGTCCCATTTATCCATTCCTGTTTGCATCTGCAGTGACATCTGAAGAACTGTACAAGTTAGGCAAATTAGCCAGATAAGAGAAAAAAACCCCGACACCTGCTCTATATGAGCTGTTGTTTTCACACATGAGAGATTAAAAACATAGAGTCATTATGCTCCTCTTTAAAAAGCTGAATGAATGCGAAGGAGACGAGTAGAGGTGAGAAAAGGTCACTGACAGTCTGAACCTAAAGACCATCTTTTGAGTGAATTGAAGATAACTGCCCTGTTCTTGTTACAGGCGGCCCCCCTTTTCATTTTTTGGTATGTTGTGTGTTGCGACAGTCCAACGCTGTTTTGAGCCAAATGGAAGTTTTCATTTGTCCATCTCTGAGCCAAGCTGTACTACTTCTAAAGACAGTCAGTGGTGCTTTTCTTACAGCACTCGTTCCGTGTACACCTCTGATGTTTGCACTCGGTCCTGCTAAAGTCGCTGCTGCTAATGCACTGCATGTCGGCTCATGCTACACCTACTTTGTGCAACTGCCTTTCACTGAACACAGAGATTCTCTTTTAATGGCTGTCACGTGACCCTGCTTTGTTTTGCATCTTTGTGAAAACTAAAGCTAGTGGTGTATGCAGCATTAATTAAATAGTTGAACTCAGGTAACAGCTAAATCTGTGGGGAAAAAAACATTGGAATCAGATAAATGACTGCAACGCTGGCACACCGACGTCAGCATTCCACAGAGCAGGCGCTGCCTTTTCACACAGATGCTAATCTGGTTTTGCTCAGGAGGCAAATGAGTTCTTTAAAAGAACCATGCAATGTCATGACTGACTATCTCAGTTAACAAGGGAGTAGGTACGTAGATGAGAAATGTTTCATTCGTGACTGGACAGAAGGGGAAATAGTTGCTGTCGTCTTTCAGTTTATCATTACTCTGTGTCATGTTTGAGGCAGAGTAACAACACAATATTCCCACCTTAAAAACTGTGCAACATTTCCAAATGGTTGCACAGGCTAATTCACAACCCACAAGAGTCTCCTGCATTGCAAAACAGCAAATTGTAGCAATCTTGAGATGTATATTTGACTGATGATGAGCAGTCTTGGGAGGGGTGACTTGTAAAATCAGTATTTTACACGATCAGAGCCGTTAAAAATATTATATTATGGAATATTATTGGATGATGGAGTATTAACATGATTTCATCACAGTTGACTTTCAGTTGTTAGTATCCTTTTGTGTTACCAAAAATGAATGCCACTCTGCATTTAGCTTTAGCATCGGCATCAGTGTGGTGGACTTGACTTGCAGTAGGGTAAGAATGAAATAGGGTAAGTGATGGGCTTTCAAAGAAGAGGTTGTGGGTTTGAGTCACCTTTAAGGCCTTTACACACCAAAAGCATAAAATTCATGCAAATATTTTGTATGTTAAAAATGTTTGTCAACCTTAACTATTCTTAATGCAGCCACGTCTAACCAATCAGACCACTGCATTTGGCAATAAGTGCACTTGTAGCTCAAAACACACACCGGTACTGAATACACAGTGATATGGAAATCGTAAAATAATACTCTTTTGCCTCAGACATACACATAGATGTTGCTCCAGGTCAGTCGGCTCTCTGAAATGAGTCCTTGGACTCCTCAGATGTGGTCCCAGCTCTGCCAACAAGAGCTCAAACTGTCCCACTGACATCCTGAAATATGTACGAAGGCAGTTGTGATACAGCTCGAACTCCTGGATCAAACCATGAAATTCTCCCTGCTGCTGCCTTCTTATGAGATTTGGGTGAAATCAGAATCTCAGTTTCTTCCTCTTGTTGTTCACAGACATCAGAACCAGTTCATCATCGCTTAATGTCTACTTCATTTTTTTTTTAACAGTTGCATTTTCTGGGGAGGTATTTTTCAAAAAATCACAATGTGTGTTCGGTGTGTACGTATTTAGTATACATAGTATATAATTACACAACAAGTTTGCAGTCAAAATATTCTTAAATTTTGTCTCATATTTTTGTATCGTGTGGTGTATAAAGACTTTTAAGGTGGAGTGCTTTTTTTTCCTTTTCTTTGTCATTCTAGAAAGACAGGGGATTTAAAAAAAATATTTCACTATATTCTAGTCAATAGACATAGTAGAAAATAATTGTTGAATGTAAAAATTGTCCTACTAGAAAATCTAACAAGGAATAATTTAAATAATTATTTAAAAAGCACAAAGATCAAGGTAACATCTGTGACGTCGGTTCAGCTTTCTTTTTTGGAACCATTTTTCAACCATGAGTACACGTTGAGAAGAGACTGCTTGCCAACGGCCATTCAAGGACGAAATGTTTGCCGGGTGATGATGATCATTATTCAGTAATGCACAAAACTCAACAAAGCGAATGCTTTTTAGTCACAAAGAACTACGGCCAAGGAACTAAATAAAAACCTTGAATCCTCTGGTCAAAACACAGGTAAGGTTCCTAAATTCCTGAAACGGTGTCTAGTTGCCTGGAAGGTTCCTGCTGTGAGAAGGGGCTATATTTTTATATTGAAACACTTAATAGTGTGTTAACTGTGGAAGTGGAGCAGTCATGTTAAACACTCATGCTCTACTTTGGGTGAATGAAAGGTAAAAAAAAACAACAAAAAAAAAAACAAAAGGAAGAAAAGTGTTGAAACAGTGAAGCTGGACCACCTTAGAAAACAAGGGGAAAAAAATCATTATTGAGGTCCAAACTCCAAGCCCTGCTAAGCAGTGGGATCCAATGCCTTTAGGCAATGAGAGCTTGGCTGTATCTTCTATTACAGTTTCAGAGGAAGAAATGGTGTAAGTGTACTGGCACAGGAAAAAAAAAAAAAAGGGCTCAGACACATTTACCTAAAATTTGAATATTATGAAATGTTCTTTCATTGTTTGTATTTCCCAGTAATACTCTTTGAGAAACTGAAAATAATATTTGTTGAGGTGATTGCAGACTTGAGATCTCCCCAAACTG
The DNA here is from genome assembly GCA_015107715.1 of Tylochromis polylepis. Taxonomy (NCBI): domain Eukaryota; kingdom Metazoa; phylum Chordata; class Actinopteri; order Cichliformes; family Cichlidae; genus Tylochromis; species Tylochromis polylepis. Next base: position 12,687 of record VVHJ01001300.1, read on the forward strand.
AAGATTGCAGTAAGAAATTGATCAAAAGCTCATTGACTATTGGAGATATGTCTGAGATGAATAGAGGTGTGTGTGCTAGAGGCTGGGTGGTTGGTGGAGGGGGTGACAGCACTACGTTCAGCTCAGGATATTTGACCAACGTTTGCACCCGTCCACTTCTCCCCCTCTCCTCCCTGAGTCCCCCCTCAGATTGATTAAATTGGATCAAGATGACACCAATAATTGGCTCAAGCTGGGGCCGGTGCGCAGACCCAACGATCCATATCTAACTCCTTTTGTTGCGATGGTGTCCCTTTTCCCGCGCCGTGCTCCATTTGGAACGGTTTACCTTGGCTCCGCCACAAGTGTTTTAGCCCAATCCCCCGCTGAACACAACAGCTCGCTGACATCATGAGAGAGACGGAAAGGTTACATTTTTCGCAGATGTCTGGGAAATTATTGGCGTTCTTGCTTTTTATGGTCCGCCACTTCACCCCTTTTGTACACTGTCCCCCTGGGGAGACACAGAGAGAGCGCGGATGAGGTGTTTTGGTGTGAAATGTTACCGTTTGATATCAATATCCACGACCTTAGGGAAGAGAAGTAGATTGAGAACTCCGGGAGATGATTAATTTTAAGGGTTAAGAAACCGATAGGAATCTGAATTGATGCCTTAGAGAGAGCATAATTTTGGTAAAAGTAAAAAGATTGTAAATTAATTTAATGCGCATGCTTTCGAAATCCATTTCTGGTGTAGTTAATAGAGGCAGATACTAAGCATCCCAGAACAGAGCGGCTAATCAATCTTTCTGCTTCACTCCTCTCACAGGGCTGATTTATTTTTTATAGTGATGGCAAAGCATAATGTTTGAAGCTTTAATGAATTGAAAGTAAATTGTTAGAAAGTGTAGCAACATGAGCGGAGAAAAGCTTAATCAGAAACAATATACACCTCGTGGCTCCACCACGCAGTCTGCCTTTGCCTGTTAAATAGGTCTGACATGTTTGTTATGGTTTGAAATTCCTGACTACTGGAATCTGCTTTCACCCTTCAGGTTGCTGATTTTCCTGGCCACTGCTTTGCCTTGGCTCTGCTCCCTGCAAAGGTTTAAAAAGCACAAACATAAAAAAAAAAAAAATCTATAAAAATGATTGATATTTAGGTCTGTAGATACTGAATCATCCAGTCTGTTTGAATAAAATAAAAGAGGTGTTACATGGCACATGGCCTAGGACACTGGGAACAGTTAAATCAGGTAAATGGTACAGGTTATCGGTACACAATCAGATGTCTGTTTACCACTCTCGCCTCATGCATTCAATTAGGCTCTGCAGCACTTTATCTAATGCTCCAACTCAGCCCTTGCAGTCTGAGGTGATCCTTGTGTGCCTGAGCTGAGGACAAATACTCAGCCTGTCACATCTGATTGAAGCAAAGCCTCATGGATCCTATCGCTTTGTCACCAAGGTTACTAATCAGATTTCCGTCCATTTCAGCCACGTATGCGATTTTCCGATCAAACGCTGTTACATGGCCCCACTAGTTGGCCCGTGCCCATTATCTAACATGTTTTCTGTGTGCTGGGGTCAAGCACAAGTATAAAGCTCAGAGAGAAACACTATACCTGTATCTTGAGGAGTCTATTGGAGGAACCCACCAACAGGTTAAAAAGGAAAGGATTTGATATCAGTAGGGTCAAAGTCAGGACTCACTGCAGCTCACGTCAGGGGACCAAACCACATAATGCCAGAAAATAACCAGATCTTTATCAGTTTTGAAACTGTTATTATCTGCTTCAGACGAGGTTTCATTTAATCAGCCTTTTTATTCATTGGTATGTCATACACACCCAAGTAATTGAGTGAGATTAGCATAAATAACATCTCTCTCTATATATATGTATTTGTGTAAATTGCTAAAATTTCAGAGTTGATAGCCCAGGTTTAAAGAAGTCATAGAAGGCTACAGTAATGCTTTGAGTCACTGTTAACCAATCACATGCTCCCCTGTTTATTGACACTGAGCTAACCTTTGAACTTAGCCTGCGCCTGCCAAGAGGCGCTCTATTAGTCATGGTAACTCTGTGTGTAGGAGAGTAGTGTATGTGTAGTGTTAGTGTATGTGAGCAGTAGTAGTGTGTGTGTGTGTTTTTGTGTGCATGTGTGTGTGTGTGGGCCGTAAACTCCAGATGATGAAGTCTAAAGACATGGAAAATAAAACAAAAAAAGCTCCAAACCCCAAACACCAGAGTGGGTCAGCAGGAAGGGGAAACACCAAAATTCAAAAGTTGATAACACCATTGATACCACTCTAATATCTGCACATAAATATGAAATATGTAAATATGAAGATACAGTCAGGAACTACTTTAATATAGGTACCATAGGCTAGCTAGCGTCTTTATACAACAAAGACCAAAGATAAGAGGAAACACTCCGAAGGTTAAAAAAAGATTCAGTGGGCAAGTTTAGCATTGTGGCAATGTGTATTTGTTACATATATGCATGTATAATTACCAAGGAGCACTGGTTATTTTACTTCTGTAAAGTTACACGTTTCAAAGCTTCCACATGAGTGGAAACATGCTACAATATTTTAGTGTTAGAGCACTTTGGCTTATCAATCACTCAGTCATATCAATAAGCTAGTCGCACACAGGTCATACCTTCTTAATCATGGAATTATTTCTTAAATTACCTCAAGAACACCAGTGATGATTAATTCAGTAGATACTATTAAAAAAGTTAGTTTTGCAGGGGGTAGATGCTTTTTGAAAATGAAGATTCTTTGAAGCCCCATATCTAGCAAACCTCAGTAGTTCTACACTTGAGGATAGTTCAGTTTTCATTTTTAAGTAATGGTTGTTGATATATGTTTCTTGCTCTTCCAGTCCCAATGCCAGGCTAACAAGCCTGTCAGCCCTGCAAAGTGCTGAGGCGTTGAAGTAATGCAGTAATGCCTCACTTCTTAACGGAATAATTAGCATAAATCCAAACCAAAGAACTGAGCCCAGAAAATAGTCCCTTGTGTCAACTGGTGCTGTGACCAGCCAGAGTAAACCAAAGTAAGACAAATGCAAGGAAACCTATCTGAAACACGGGAAATAAAAAACTACAGCAAATTACAATGTTATCTGGCCCTAGAGAGATTATGAACTGTCAAAATATCTCTTAACTTTCAGACAGAAAGTAAAGATGGATTCTAACCAAGCGTAGGCTCAGAGAACACAAACTAGCAATTGAAGAACGGAGACACAAACAATCATGGTAACCGAAAGAAAACAGAAGATGTGATCACTGTTTGACAGGTGAAGCTGAAACAGACACTCAATGCAGTAATGAACTCTTACGATAGATAGATAGATCTGAAATCTGAAAATATAAAATTTCCAACCAAATCAAGACAAATTAATCTTACATTAAAGTGTCAAAAAGTTGAATGGCCCTTACAGACATGGTAAAATGGCCATGTGGTAGAAAGCGGCAGAAAAAACTGTCTCTATGTCTAATTTCCCCACCCCTTATGACAACTGTACACAAGTCTTTTTTTTTTTATTTGAATTTAACTCAAACGAATTCACAGTGGCCATGTAAGTCTTTTGTATACAGTCAATAATAATAAACTGCATCACCGTAAAAATGCTTTTGAAATTACTGTGCTGCTCACAGCATATAATTAGCTACTTGAGCTACATCCACACTAGTCACTGTACAGCTGTAACATGGTGCCAAATGTTGTTTTTTTCTGTTATTGACAAAGGTGGGCATGTTTACACATGCAAAAAAGTATTTGAATTATTTGAAGAAATTAACCTTTGATTATATATATTTGGTTTGCATTTTACTCACAAGTATTGCTTCATGTTTATGAGGGCAGAGTATCTTTTTTTTGAGTGGATGCTTCCAGTTTTGAGAATTTAGCAGTGAGCTGTGGGAACCACCGATGACTGAAAACAATGATATTAAAAACCAGAAGTCAATGTTAGCTGTTTTGTCCTCCTTCTATATGTCCTCCTTCTCCTTCCATACTTATATATAGTAATTGTTTATTTCCCAGAATATGATATCACTGTCTTCTTTGTATTTATTTATATCAGAAGAGGCATGTTTCTCCATGCGCACTGGGAGAGTGAGAGTAAGAGGGAGGCAATTTCTGCTTTTTCCCCAAAGCAGCTGGATAGTAGAGGTGAAGAGGTAAAGGTGGAGGTGAGGCACACCTCCACACTCCTGCCAGATGTTGCAGTACAGGACACACACTGTGAGGGAGGGTGGCAGCAAGCCAGCAAAGCGGCAGATTTTACCAGTGACAGATGTGACGTTGCCTGTGTGGATGTGAAAACACTTCCGTTGTTTTGAAAGCCTGCTCTGCATGGCCTCAAAAGTCTGAGTAGTGGCTTGATGCTGCTGGGCTGCCTGGGTTTTGAGGGTGAGAGCATTACCAGCAAAAAAAAAAGAAGAAGAAGAAGAAAGAAGAAAGAAAAATAACATCATGGGGGAGGAGAAAGGGAAGGAATGGAAATGGTGCAGAAGTAACTAAGTTACCTCAGAGATGTTGGAGAGCATGATGGTGACTGACTATGGAAAGAGTGTGAGAAAAGCAGACACACAAAAGTGTTGGAATAGAGAAAGAGAGTGTTGAGTGGTGAGGTTTAGGCTGATTCTATTTCACTTAATGTAACCATGGAGGGCTGGGAGCCCCAGCGCTGCCCACTCTGGGCTCTTTAATGTAAATAGCTGTTGCTGCCTCTACGCTCAGGCACATGTGAGCGCACCATCGCCGTGTTATATGACTCTGTCTAACCAAACAGCACTCGCAGACACAGAAATTCCTGCTCTTTTCCCAT
>VVHJ01001302.1:0-16390 GCA_015107715.1 Tylochromis polylepis
TTTCAGCAGATGCATCAGCCAACTTCTTTAAATGCTTCCATTAAGTGGAATTATCTTTTCCAGACACATTTTGTATGAATGCATCCAAAAATCCCTATTTCATTTGGATTGCATGGGTTTTAATTTAATCCTTTTCCTTATTAAAAAAATAAGATGCAGCATCTTGAACAATAGTAGGGCCTGTCTGCATCGAACACAATGGCTAAGGTTAAATTGAGGGTTGTGTATACCCTTTGCTGTATTAGAAGCATTCATATTCAAATAAAAGCAGACTGAAGGCACTAATTCATACAGCATCGCAATGTGAAATCTCACAGTTGCACTCACAAACCAAAAATGCAATGCAGTTACAATTTGTGATGTAAAAAAAAAAAAAAAAACCATTCATAGCACATGTTTAATTTTGCAACTGCTTAACTGTTTAAGCATGATCTACAGTTTGTTTCTTTTTAGTTTGTACATTTCTTAATCATACCACTAAAGTATATAATACTATACAGCTATCATAAATTAAATATTGCTTACAGGACTGTCATTTTTCTCTGTGTTTTTAGTTTCGTGGATGATGAGGAAGTTGTAAGGCAATGGAAAAAGTAGAGCCTCTTTTTAATTCAGCGTTTCATCATAAACATATGTTTATTTCTGCAACCACTGTGAAATTCCCCTTCTGAGGACTACAGATATCTTAAAAATGAATAAAACTTTGTTTACCCAATTGTAGACATGCTATAGGTAACAGAACCAGGTAATTGAAGTTCTTAAATTCCATTTTGCCAGTACTTATTTTAGTAATTTCTCATTTGGAATTCCATAGAAATTTAGGAATCAGTCAATATTAATCGTGATTAACAAATATACAGTCCACAACTATTTACTGTGATGACGTTGACATGTTCTTGGTGTTTAATTAAACCACTGTTCAATAGTTCAGTAGCTTCCCAAGCATACCTGACAGAATATGTTGCATTATACTACAAAGAACTTTTTAATATCTGTTTGTCACAAGCAGTATATCCCAATATCTGTGACTCTAGTGGACATCATAAATTACACCATGTAATTTCACAGTGCAGTGCAGACAACTTTGGGAGGCAAATTGGGAAGTTTATGAAATACTGTTGTATCAGAAGGGAATGTAATTGCCGGCATGTGGTGTCAAGGATAAGCCAGTTACCAAGCTGTGATATTGAAACTGCTTTTGTAGATCAGCTCAGCTTCCTGCTGTGTTCACCTAGAATATAAGATTTAATAAATGATGACAAGTTTCTTATTTCTTTACTTTAAATCAAGGCCAATAGACTAATCATTATAAAAAATCATTATAATCATTATAAAACAACATCAACCAGAGTGATTACAAACAGAAAGCACCTTGATTACACCAAAGGAATTTTTCCAGTATACATTCCTATCGAATACAAAGCGGTTTAGCACATATATGAAGAAAATGACAGTGATGTGAACCATTTTCTTTTAAAGATTTCTCTCAAGACATGCACAAGCTATACAAACAACATGCAAAAAAGAAAAAAAAAGAAAAATATAGCACAAATGTTTTGTTGAACCAATATTAGCTTAATAAAAGAGCTAACTTCAATAAGTATCTTAATGTGTTTGGGCTAAAACATCACAATTTGTATTAATTTATTTATTTGTTACTACATTGTCAAATATAATAAAGCCACCAACTTCCCATTAACAAGTGGCAAAATAGACAGTTTTTTGTCTTCTGCATAAATGATTGCAAAACAGCTTATGGATAATGCAATATTACCTTCAAATGTAATAAAGTTCTAATTAGTGACAACACAAATGCATTTATTGACCAACTAATCACAAATTAGTGCCTCACAAATGTTTCTCACTATATCCTCACAGTAGTGTGTTCGGCAGACAAAGCTCACTTCCTGAGGACTTTTATAATTTACTTCTTATTTCTGTACAAAAATAATTGCACTCGCACACTCTCAGCAAATAATTTCAGTGCTCAGGTTCTGCTGGGTGGTGCATTGTCTTTCCCATCCCCCTGTTTTTGTCTGAGCAAAGTCACATGACAGTCATGAAACAAATAATTGCATTGGCTATATTCAGAGCATGCCTAAGAAGAGAACAACAGCTTGTCTTGGGAGTCAAGAACTAGATACAATGTCTTCTGCGATGGGATGGCCAACACAAATGGGCTGGCGCACCTATCCAATTAACACTCTGCCTGCCAATCCCTGTCAGGTCACACGTTGACTCCCATGGCATGCTCTACCTGTCTCTGCTGCTCTCAACACATGCCCAGCTCCAATATAGAATTAACGCCACTTTTCACCTGGTCACGCTGACATGCCATAGATTAGACTGGTGCAGCATGGAGATATGCTAGGCGCTCCAAATGAGGGCACCTGGGGTTAAGATTTCAAATGCAGTGGGGCTATTGTTTTGCCACTTCTTTAATATTAATTAAACTCTGAGGTGAAAATGTTCTTTACCAAAGTACTACCTAATTCCTCCACAAGTGAGCACCTGATAAGAGATTTTATTTAATGATCACCTGGATGTTACAACTAAGACGTTAACAAAACCAATAAGGAACTGGGACTAAATCCTTCTTTCGTAATGGAACAAAATTCTGAAGCATTTATTTAATATTTAAGGCAAAGATGGATTTGTTTTATATATTTATTTTGCTACTGCCGTAATCTCTAAAAAAAAAATAAAAAATCTACTTTTAGATGTACAGAATATATAATCACTATACTGCAGAATATCTGCAATATTCCGAAGAGATATTTACAGCAAATCATAGTGAATGTCTTCACATGTTTCCACGTGTGTGTTTATCTATATAATAAATAATATAAATAAAACATTTAGTTCAGGAGAGTAGGTTTCTTGGTCTTGTGCCATGAATCTTTTCTTGGACTTGTGCCGTAGTGCACTTTCACATTTCCAGATGAAATTGCATGAAAACATTTTCACCGTTTGAAGAAAATAGAAATTAAATAGTTAGAAGCTAAATGATTCAGCCATATCTAATATTTCCAAGGGCAAAACAAAAGTACACAAAGAAGAGTGGACTTCACATAATAGTAAGGGCACCTACAGTCTACTTACTATTTGTGTCTTGCCAGCTAGTTTTTAAGCTTCTTATCTTTATCTAAGTAGTAACTACACCACAAGATCTTATCATCGCTCTTCCAAAGTAGCCTCTCTTTAAGCAGCATTGCCATCTACACAGGATGACTACACCCTCTTGCTTTGTCTTGTGCATGTTACTCAGAGTGTCTCTCCTTATGTTGTGTTGTTGAGAGAGGTTCCTAAATATAGCAGGAAAAGGACTTAGCAGAAAAAATGAAGACTATCTTGTTGAAGAGGAAGTGGTGACATGCTCCTCGTTTGAATCACCCCATAGTTTTAAAGAAATCAGTCCAGCTCTTTTGCTAGGGTTTTATTTTAACTGTCTAACAAACCTCCTGCAATTTTGAATTTGTGCATGCGTGTCCTAAGCCAAAATAGGCAACCTTAATCTGTTGTCTATTTGATGGCCAGAGAAACAGGAGATCCCAGAAAAAAACCTGTGCAAGCACAAGGAGCGGGACCCTCTTGCTGTGACTGACCCTCCATTCTGCCATATAATAACAGTTTTTCCACTAGGGAGCAAAATAATTCCAAAACAAGCTGACAGATACACAGCACTGACGTGGATGATATTATGACATACAGCTACCTGAAAAATGTGGAAATACCTGGATCTTGGATTGTAAGTGACTTCACCAAAACGCTGCTAACTTTGTGATGTGGGTTCATCAGGTTTTGTTTTTTTAAAAGCTACCATTTCCTTCTAAGTAGCAGTTAAGAAGCACTGTGTTTGAAATGTCCAAGCTGTGAAACACAAGTAATAAACTTCATTTACTTCCTTATTTACTTATTTAGACTTCAGGATGGTAGTGGGTTTATGACTAGGCTAAATCACTTGATTGCGTTCATTTTATTCCAGTGTGAAAATGACATTGCCTAATGCAGGTTTAAATAGGTTATAATAGAAGTGTTATCTGTCCCAAAACTGCTAGAAACACCACTGCAGTATTTTCACAGTTAAAAATAAAATGGAACTTTTTTATATATAATCTTACTATAACGATTTTAGTGTATGTCTGTCTACATGTCTATATGTACCCTATCTCCTGCTTAATAGGTGGACCAATCTGAATGAAACTTTGCACAAATATCATCACACATACAGCAATTATTAATATCTCTATATTACAAAACATTTATTATCATTCCCAGTTCTTTTGATTTTTAAATATATTATGTTCTTTCCATCATCCACCTGTTACTTTAATGTTACATTCTGCATTTGCTTTTGTTTTGGGAGTCATGTTCAACATACACCGCCCATATGTAACTCAACGGTCACCAAAACTTTTATCCGTAAGGGAATTTTATTTGAGTCACCGCTAAATATGGAATGAAGAATTTTTTAAAAACGCCATAAGCCTGGCAAAAACCACCCAGGCAGGTTTCTTTGTGCTTTCTTTGTGGGTACACAACACGTTTGAGACTTTTGACTGCTAAATCAAAAACAGAAATAGTTTTATGCAAAAGATGTGGTTTACTTTATGCAAGTGATAAGATTTTCTCATTTTAAATTAGACATTAAAAAAGTAAGTTAAGTTAAAAACAGTTCATTAAAACTTTGTTTGGATGTTACTTTTTGCTTTGTGAAATGAATTTAAAAAAACGTAACCCCTAACTTTTTTTTTTATGTCTGTTACATAATGCGTTCAAAAAAAATTGTGGCTAAGAAGCTTTAAATTTGGCCACTAAGTAGTAAACTTGTGCTTTAATATAGCATCCTCAGCACTTCTGCCAACCTTGGAGCTTTCCCTGGAAAGTTCCTTTTAGTATCAGCAAAATGAAATAAATTGACATTGCTCTGTCAAAAAGGACAACCCTTCAACTTGAATTTCATTCTGGGGAATAGGGAAGAAGTTGCAGGAGGCAGCTTGGGGTCATAAACCCAGGTACATATTAAATGCTGAGATATTTTGCACTGTACTGCCGCACATTCTTTTTTTCCCCACGTCATTAAACATCATAACATGACACACAAGATGCTTAAAATGTCTGCATATGGTACATAAAATGTTCTGGATGTACGAACCCAGTTCAGCAGGTATTTAAGGTGAGTGGGAAGTCACTTTCACTGCGCTGGAGGTCTTGTTCTCTAACACACACCTCAGGGGATGTTAAAGTAGACCTTGACAGACCAGGGGAAATATTTACAGTACAAAACCCAAATGACTGGGCTTTCTCCTTGTTGTCCTCCTGACCTGATGTAACTCCTCAGTGTTGTAGACCGCCAGCGCTTCCACTGCAAAGACTGTTGTTTAGGTTAGTAGCTACCAGTAAAGCAAATGCCTTGTTAGTCATCAGTCAGTGAAGAAACCGAAACTACATACACTATATTCTCTTCAAAATCAAGAGCAGAAAGTCCCTTAGCAGGCTTTACAAGATGTGAGATGTACAAAAGTAGTGAATTGCAGTAGCTTAGTGTAAGTTTGGATATGGAATAGTTCAAAATAGATTTTTTTTTTAAACTTGTGAATAAATGTGCCAGCATTTTATAATATCTGTTTCCTGCAGGGGTGGTATTTACTTACTGAAAACCATTAAAGCATGTCATTTAACACCTCAAATATTTGTCAGTAACAGATTCTTTCAGAGACACAGCTGATTTTGGTGTTGTGAGTTGCCAGATGCTCTGTTTTTGATGTTGTCACCTTTCGGGGGATAACTGAACTTTTGTCTGTTTTGTCTTTTCATTAATTATCTTCTAATATGTGTTGAGTGGATGTGGATTGCTTTCACAAGTTAAAAGCATTTTAATATGTTCATAACTACAGTATGAGTAATTTCCACCAGTGACAAGTTAATTTGTCACCTCATGTTATGTTTGCTTCTTTAAAAATGGTACACGAAGCTTTCAACAGTTTACTGTATCATCGAGCATATTTGTGCTGTTTGTTGAATAAAATACTGTAGAACAACATTTATTCACATAACCCTATAAATAATAACAAATCATATATGTAAGTCATCCGGTTAAAGAAAGAGCAGTATACAGTTTGACCACTGCATGTTTGTCTTTGTGTTTTGTAAAGTCTTTTTGGCAAGCAGGCAAAAATGGCTGCAGATGATCACTGATGATTGTAGATATTTCATTAGCAAACTTTTGCTAGTCCACTGGCTCCATTATTCTTTGTAGGTAAAGAAAAGAAAAATGTAAGCACACTCTTTCTGTCAAAGGCTAATAAAACAGGTCAAATGTGGCTTTATGGACACATGAGAGTCAGCCAAGTGGTGGGTCGGTCAGTCCAAAACTAACTATCTATCTAACTAACTATCCTAGCAGTCGCTCGATATTTTGAAATTAACTTTGCTAAGCACATTCACGTCCTACTGGAGATTGATTATAATCACTTCTGTAATGCTCATACTTTTCATCTAGTTTTCTCGTTTAAAGAAATAAATACATTGGTCAGAAGAATTAAGGGAGTATTTAAATCACACATCAGACCTTGTTAAAGGATCTTGTTAAATATTCAACTTCAAAATCCTTACTGACACATATTGTGTAGTTTGATTACAACAGTATAATGTGACAGCAATTAGCAAAAACAGTGTTAGATGATGTTGGAGGGAAGTTTTCTTGAGAAACTTTCACATCTGTCACATGTACTAAGTGTGAACACTACTGAGGTAATTTTGTAGGGCTGGAGTGATGCCCTTCTATGGCCCCGTCCAGCTGCCCCAACTGATTTCTCCTCCATACTCCATATACTGTGATGTTCATGTGTTCCCTTAATGTTCTTGTGGAGTATAACAAGTATAAACCAATGTATTGCTTTATTGGTTCCTGTATTTAGTACAGTATTAGTACAACTGTGCCCAAGTATAGTTCTAGTGTACTTTTAGTCTTGTGTGATGGTAAGGGCCAGTGACCTCAGTGGTCTCACATCTCACCATATATCAATGACACATTTTACACTGGATGTGTTATGGTACCGTGTTATAGCCATTATATGTGGTTAGAAGATTGCAGAATTCCAATCTGAACTGAACTGATCCTATTAAAAAGCTGTGTGTTTAAAGGTAGACTTATCTGCTGTCTAAAAACTATTTACAACATAACACTGGCCAACACTATTAAAGCGATGTTTCTATATAAAGCCATGTTTCTATATTACAGTGGTTATCATAGTTAACATCCATCCATCCATTCTCTTCCCATACCATGGTCGTGTTTGGGCTGGAGCCTATTCCAGCTACCATAAAGCGAGATGCACACCCTGGACAGGTCGCCAATCTGACACAAGGCCCCATAGTAACAGTGACCATTTTTTTCAGTGTCCAGAGACTAGGTTCCTTAAGGCAGAGGTCACTGTGCATACACAGACACGCATTCATGTTAACAGTGCTTTGCTAGTGTAGTGTTGTTTGTCAAGTAATGTTTTGTTTTTGTTTGTTTTGCCTTGGACTAAAGTGCTTTGATAAATGTATCTGATACATACGAATAAATTCCAGCTCCTGCATTATTAGAGCCATAAAGTCACGTTAACTATAGCACATAATTACCATGCAATTCTTAGGACCGGCTTCAGCTGCACCACCAGTTTCCTGCATTTCCGTTTTGAGTGTCTGGCTAGCAGTTGATTAAAGTTAGTCTCTCAGCATTTACATCCACAGTTCTATACATCCATTACATGGCAAAAATTCCTCTGGTGGTCCATCCATCCAGCCACAATTTTCCACTTTATTCAAAGATGGGTTGCAGTGTCAGCAGGCTAAGCAGGATATTCTAAATATTCAGGTATACATCCAGATATTCTCCTGAGAAATACTTTCCAGTTCCTCCTGGGGGATCCCAAGACTTTCCCAGGCCAGATGAGATGCATAATCTCTCCAATTGGTTTTGGGTCTAGCCCAGGGTCTCCTCTCAGTTTGGCATGCCCAGAAATCCTCCATGAGTAGGCACCCAGGAGGGATCCTTACCAGATGCCCTAAGCACCTCAACTGCCACTCCTTTTGAAATGGCTTTGAGATTTCTCTGGATGTCTGAGCTCGTCACCCTGTGTGTGTGCTGAGCCCAGCCACCCTTCAGAAAAAACTAATTTCGGTCACTTGTATTCAGGGTCTTGATCTCAGGATCATAGGTGAGGGTTGGAACACAGATACCTCAGCAGTCTGCCAGTTGAACTCACGCTCCACTTTCTCATTACTTGTGCATAAGATCCCAAGATACTTGGACTCCTTCAGTTAGGGCGACCTCTCTCTTAAGCAGAGAACCATGGCCTCGGACTTGGAGGTGTGACTCCCATCCCAGCTGTTTCACACTTGGCTGCAAACCACTTCACTGCATGCTGAAGTCCATACTCTCATGAAGATAACAGAACCACATCATCTTCAAAAAGAAGGGTTTCTTTCCTGAGGTTCCCAAAATGGAAATCCTCCTCATCCTCATCACAAAGAGGATTAGAAACAAGGGGCTACCCTGAAGTCCAACACCCACTGAACATGAGGATCTAATGGCCTGTGATAATCGACCTGGAACTGCATATTACCACAGCACACCTCACAGTTCAAACTAGTTCAAACTCAGTTTTACCTTCATCCTACTGACTGTGGTCCATGAAAACTCCAGAGATATATTTTTTGTCAAATCTCACAGATGTTTTCTTCTATTATTCCAACATTTTAGGGTATTCTTAATTGATTTTTTTTCTAATAATATTACATCATTGTTTTATATTTCTGTTTTCATTAGTGCTTGTTCTAAAGCACTCACTTATGCTGTTAAAAAAAAACACTTGATATTTTCCATGGGTCCTATATTAAGGTACCATATAATATTATCTGGATGAAGAGCTTCCCAGACTGGAAGTTATCACTGTGGTGGAGACATCACGAGATCTACCTGAGAAAGCTGGGGCATGCCCTGGTCATGCCATACATGAAAAGGTGAGGAAAACTCCACCTTCTGATGTGACTGTCCAATGTTTGGCTGGGAAATATATTTGACAAAGGTGTTACCTTTGCTCCCGAAACTGTTTGCGCATCTTGCCACAGGCAGCATGCCCTGAAAGCATCAGACAAATTTCTGTGATAAACAGCCTGTAGTGTGTGTTTAGCTTCAGTTGTTTTTAGCTGTTTACAGTTGTATTGGCAGGGAGCAGCCAAAGGAGGATGTTAAAATTGGTGGACTCATGATCTTGTCTCTCCTCTTTGCAGATGATGTGCTTCTTTTGGCTTCATGAAGCAGTGGCTCCTAGATTACACTGAGGTGGTTTGTAGCTGAGTGTGCTGGGTTGAGAATAAGCACATCCAAATCTGAGGCCATGTTTCTCAGCTAGAAAAGGGTGGAGTACTGATGCCTGGTCATGGATAAGTTCCTGCCGAAAGTGGAGAAGTTCAAGTATCTTGAGGTCTTGTTCACAAGTGAGGTTAGAGTGCAACAGGAAATTGACAGGCACATTGGTTTGGATGGTGTATCAGTTTGTTGTGGTGAAGAGAGAGGTGGGTGTAAATTTAAAAGCTGTCAAGTTACAGTTTAATCTATGTGCCTACCCTCACCTATGGTCAACAGCTGTGAATACTGACTGAAAGAATGAGATTGCGGATACAAGCAGCAGAAATGAGTTTTCTCCAAAGGGTCTCTGAGCTCAGCCTTAGAGATAGAGTGTGGATCTTAGTCCTGCATGACGTGCTCAGAGCAGAGCCAGTACTCTTCTTCATCGAAAGGAGCCAGCTGAGGTGGTATGGGCATCTGAACAGGACACTTCTTGGTTGCCTCCTAAGAGAGGGGTTTCGGACATGACCCTCAGGGAGGAAGCACTGGGACAGACCCAGGGGATACTAGAGAGATTATGTCCCTGGGCTGGCTGATGTTTATTGTATGTTTAGTTCCGATGTTTTTTATTTATAATATAAATCATTTCATTCATCATATAAATCCAACAAAAATAATACTTTCTTGAAATTACTGAAAAATAGTGATACCAAAGGATGGTAAGTAAGCTTTAAGAAAAGCTGCAGGCTGTGTTAAAGAAAACACAAAAATATGGAAATTAGTTTTTGATTAAAAAAAACAAACTTTTTCTTCTTTTTCTAGATGATCTTACATTACTAATAAATGTATTATTGCTAATAATACTATTAAAACTATAAATGCTATTACTATCTTGTCTTATAGATGCTTCTTTTAAAGTTTTCATACACTACAAGCATGAAAGCCATTTTGTATAATGTTTGCTTTCTAAATTGGTATTTCTTTCCAAATAAAGAAAATACTCTTTTCTTGCTTCAATGAATATATAATTCCAAAGAAGCTATGATAGAGGATTTAAAAAAAATGTTTGTCTAAGAAACTGACATTAAACACTATATTTTCTCATTTCTACTTTTTATGACAGGTGCCAAAATGCACTTTGAAACTCCTTGAAGAAAAACTATAAATCTGTAGCCAGAAGAGGATCAGAAGTGGTTAAATGCAATGCCAAACTAATACTACAAAAAGAAACACAACGATTTCACCAAAAGCATACATACAGGCTTACTGAATATGTGAGTAGATTCTGTGATCATTACATTTGAAGCTGGATAAATGGGTTAGATTTGATTTTGCAACCACAGGCAGCATCTCAGCTGAATGGATATTAGTAACTGAATCAGGACACCCTGCAAATGATTCATGTGCCAGATCCTACTGCCAGGACATTTACTGTGGGGAAACTCGCAACATGTTGGTTGCAAAGATCATTTTTACACAACCCACTCACCAGATAGGCCGCTGATATTGGATGATTTCTCGGAAACCCAGATTACACTCGTGACAACAGTTTTGAGCATTTGCTGCCAACATTTTCCACTTGATTATTCCTACAACATCTGCTTATGACAAGTACAGTATGGTTAAGGTTTGGTTAGGTTTAGACAACCCAAGCTACTTGGTTTAGGTTATGGAGCGGAAGTGCTCAAAAAATAACTACATGGATAAGGTTAGACAGCGAAAACATGCGGTAGTGGTTAACAAATAAAATCTTCAAAATGCCTGCATATGGGATGGAATTAAGTAAAAATTTCCTCTTGGCGATAGTTGAAACACAATCCACCATTTTTGAGTAGATTTTCCTCATATTACCAGGTGTCATCTTCCTCTTTAAATACTCACAGGTTACTGGTAGTATGTTTTGAGTAGCAGTTTGTCATGACATTGTATTTATTCAACAGCTGTTGCTTTAAAAAAAAAAAAAAGTTAGTATAGTAATGAGAAACAATGTTACTTAAGTTACTTATATGTTTAATGACTGCACCAACCAGTTTTCAATTATTTAATACAACAAAGTTACAAGTAACATATCATAAACGGAATTGTCATTAACACATAAATTAACAAAGGGATATTATCTCATATATGGCTTTGACAAATGTTCAAGCTTTTTGTTTCTGTTTATTTGTCAACCAGTTTAAATGTTACCCAAGAAATAAGTATGGTGGGTTTCGTTGACCCCCAACGCGCCACCCCCAAGCAGTAAGAAAACCCTCAGGTGTACTTTTGTGCAGTTAAGAGTCGAAACAATGTGATACATGACTCCCTGTATGCAGGTGTGAAAATTCAATAGTACTTTAACCATGGATTTTCTTGAGCAAGGGAAATATCATTAGGCCAGGTTTTCCAGAGATAAATTTAGCTATCATGGGATGTTATAAACCATTAACATCAAGCAAAGACGTATCACTTTCCAGAACTGAGTATTGTATGTGAAAGGCTACACTAACCCCAGTGGATCCCAGTGGATATTAAGCTAACAGTTCTGGACTCCAGTGGGCATCTTAGCAAAGAGATCCTCTTTATTATACTGTAAGTCAGTGGCACAAATATGAGCTGGGTGATGTGAAGCTTTATAGGGAACTCAACCCAGCAGCTTTGTAGGAAGGGGTACAGCTTGTCTACACTGCATGTAATTTGCAGATTCTTTACACTGTATTGTGTATGCTGACAGGTTTGTGATTTGTTTGCACTTCATGGGTGTCTAATTGATTAAGATTAAAGGAGAATGGCTTGTCTGGCTGTCGAAGAAAATTCCTGGCTGATTTGTATTTGCTGTGCCCCTCCTTTTTAAGTGCGAGTAAACCCTCCAACTACACACCTAACATGAGCCAACACAGGCCACATGCTGGTCTGCATGCTGGTTCACATGCACTGCATGACACAGCAGCTGAATAAAGCCATCACTTACTTACTGAACAACTGAGCTAGTGGCATTACTCTCAGTTCCAGGGAGCTTTGCCAGTCATGCATATATTCAAGAACTCACACTTGCACATATTCTGCTCTTATTGTTGTTAAGAAAATGCAATTTAATAGAAAAAAAGTAAAGCTTTTAAAGACAATATTTACATATATGTTACATTTATCATCCCTGTTTTCAAAAGGGAAATTAAGTGATAATCAGACTTATATTATTCTTCAAATATGGCATAAAATTAAATGACATACCGCAGAGTTCAATAAAAATCAAAGTTATTGTATGTCTTGATATTTTTTTCATATTTGCAGTTAGGATTCTGTGATGAAATTATAATTGGAATGGGCAAAATCCCTTAAAGTGTCTCTTGTTTTAATTAAATCATAAATTTAAAAGGTAGAATTAAAGTAGGTTCAATAACAAAGAGAAAATATTATGTCAAAGTCAGAGAAGTGGATTTATTTTCCACTGCGAACTAAAGCTATACTACAAAGTACAAGAACTGAATCCTGTTCTACTCCACTTTCTTTGATAGTGGACCACCATGTTATAAATAATGTATTAAAGGATTTACAATGCAGAGAAAGAGAGCTGCTTTCAGAAGAATGAAAGTTCCTTTACTATAGCGCCTGAAAAAAGCGGGTTAACTCTTTGCAGCCCAGACTCAATCTGAGTTATAAAAGACTTCATATATTTTCTTTTGTATTGTCCAGGTTAAGAGAGTGTTTGGTTTCCTTTTTACAGTTTGTGGTAGCTTATTTTTTCTGCCAAAAGGTGTTTGAGGCCTACTGGGACCACTTAAAAGTTTATGCAGAGCACTAGCCAAGCTGGACAAAAAAGCCTTGAAGTATGCACACACTGGCCCCTTTCTCAGAACCTCTCAGCTCTGGCTTGGGGGAGTGTTGTTGGTTTATGAGAGGGAAAATAGCCCCAGCCTTCTGCAAAAGTGAAATGGGATTAAGGCCTTTGTCCGGCCCACAATGGTGAGGGGAATTAGCAATAGTTGTAGGCACTTAGAAGAGCTCTCACACAGAAGCTTATCCCAGATTTTGCACAATAATCATTTGAATATCAACAGTGTTTTGCAACTACAGCGCTAATGTATAAACCTCTCTCTTTTAGATATCGAAATCCCCAAAAGGATTTTTACCACTGGCTACATCACAAATATTCGCGCTTTTTATGGAGAATCATATTTTTGAGAGTGCCACTGCATTTTTCGTCGTATTAAACCACAGATTGAAAGTGGTGCGAAAAGGTTGAAGTTTGGGATAGAAGTTTGTGGTAGTTATTTATATTACCTTTATATTTATTGACTTGTAAACAAGTGATGAAACAGTTGAAAAACTATGTCTAATATCCTACAGTGTAATGATAAATGAATGTGTATGTGGGCAGCCAAGCCACTTCTATTTATAGAAAAAAAAAAGTTCACTCAATGCTGTATTTTGTTACAAATTTTCTTTATATAACAATGTTATACATCAACAGCATTATAAATAAAATACAGGGAGGATTTTGTATTTAGATGTTTTGCTGAAATTGTGTCAGATTCTATAAAAGAAAAAAGAAAATATTAGTTTTAAAATGAGAAACCTTCAGGAGAGCAGCAAATTTTTAAAATTTGAATCTTTACGTTCAATAAGAAGTTATGCGTAAATTGTGTGGGGTTTTTTTTTTATTTATTTTTTTTTTTTACTACATTAGTATGGAAACCGAGAATCCCATGCTCTATCTGACCACAGCATTAGACAGAGATAACTCTCACAGAGGAGGAAGAATTGAGACCTTCTGCCTCAGTTGAGTCTCACAAGACTGGCTTCAAGAAGTGTGATGGCCTCAGCATTTTTGCCCACACAGTGAAAAACGTATTGTCCAAATCACAAAACATTGAGTGAGATCAGCAGACTTGTCAAGAGGCCCTGGCTTGAATATGAATGATGAGAGAAAAGCAGGGTGGTCCTGGTGCTGTTTTGGTGTTAGGCAGGTGAACATAAGCTCAACTGTCCCTGCCAGCTGTCTGTCCAGAGTTTACCAATTTAAAAAAAGAGAGAAAAAAATAGCTGTTTAGCACTTTCATGTAAATTAGCACCAGTAACGGAGAGAAATCATCTGCAGACATTGGTGTAATTGCCAGAATGTATTTAAATTTCTTGGCATGATTGCATATTTTAAGTACTAAAATGTCATCTTAACACATCTTTCTAAAAATCTGATACCTCAGATATGCTCCAAGCACTCACACTGAAATGAAATGGCTGAAGGTGGCTTTTCAAAGTGAACCCACGCATGAATTTTCTGTCAAAATGAAGAAATTAAGACATAACACCTCCCCTTCTTTCCTGTCCTTAACACATGCACGCTTGCTAGTTCAATTCACTCAAGTGTCTGCATAGTATCTGCATTCAACTGGATACAATGATGCACAAGATGAATAAAGTTATCTCTGCAACTGAATGGGATGTTGCTTGTGGGAGGGAATGGGGAGGTTCCCTATATGCCTGAGCTGAAAAGAGCTCGGCTTTGAGGGCCAGTGCTGCAGGGGTCAGGGCCCAGCTGCTTTTAGGGGTGAAAGGGACACCGGCAGGCTGGACTGGCGCAAGAGACCTAACAAAACCAATCGTGTCAAATAAAGACATCTCAGATTGGCCGTTGACAGATCCCTTCCCAAAGTTGCTGAACATGCTTCATTCAAACTTTGCTCTGGTTTGTATCACATTTCACAGTCAGAGTCCCATTTCACTTGCTAAGAACCTAACATATACAGTATAAACCGTTATTTTTGTTTCCTTTGGTTTTGATTTGATGTGGAAATCAACATTTCTACACAGGTAGGATACTTTTAATCATTTCATAGCTTCAGAATTTCATGTTAAGGTAACGTTTGCACCTTACCTTAAACCTATATAAAACATTTAAATCACTTGAATATTTTATCACAGATGTAGAGGTGCATTCTTTTCAGATATCAGATGGATATGATGGATTTTCATGTGTTGGAAAATGTGTTGAAGTGTGTTAGTAAAACCACCAAGCACTTTTCTAAAAGTGTTTAGTTGATGAGGTTATTTTAGTTTGAAATTGCAGTGTTGATGGTGCTTCAATTTTAATGTTTTTTTTCTCCCCAAAAAAAGAGAGAGAAGACATAAGGTCTTCTCTTTCTCTGAGTTTACAGATTTTATAGGGTGCAGAAATTTGCAAAGTTTAAATTTGTGGGGGGTAAGTAGGATAATAATCAGGCCACATTATAAAGAATTGATGGTTCATTTTCTCCGTCAGCAGTACCAGAGCTTTGCCCAAAGATGTGCCGACCTGTGCAGATGGGGTTCAAAGCCAATTTCCATGTTAAAAACTCTGCACGCTCCAGCAATCCCTCACACTGACTCTCGTTGATCAGAGTATATGACAAGCCTGTCTCTTAAAACAAGTCTGCTCATGTAAGTAAATGGCAGTTTACAACTACCCAACAAACAGTCTAGCCAGGTTTGAGTGTAGTAATAGTCTTGTTTTCATGCATACCCAGAGGCAGTGACATAAAGACAAAAGATGGCTGTAGAGTGTGCTGTCAAAATGGAAAATATGCCCCATTATATGTCATACAGTAATTATGCAAACTGTAAAAAGTAGTCCTATCATTTTTTTTTTAGTCTTACTCTTCCTTTCATCCAGTCTGTGTCAAGTGTCGTTACAAAGCTTTAATTCTTGCCAGAAAATCAGTTCAGCCATTCATCATCAGCTCACATTTAAATTCATTTTCCTTCAGGCTGCTTTTTTTTTTTTTCTCCTGTGTGCTGAGTTTACTAAGAGACAGAAAATCTGTGAGAAGAATAAAGAGATCACTGGGATGGTGGAAATTTGTTTGATGAGTTATGAGATGAACAAATTTTAAAAAGGGAGAAAAATACATCTGCCAAGTATGATCCTCAGTATCCTGAGGACAGCATTTACGTCACTCTTTATCTTGTTGTCAACTGCAGCCCGAATTCTGTGTGTTTGCACACATGCACAGACACAAACTGCAATGTGCAGAAAGGGAGAATTATACTTGTAAGTTGTGCATATAATTAGCCCATCCCAGAATTGGCTTTTTT
>VVHJ01001309.1:1892-12289 GCA_015107715.1 Tylochromis polylepis
TATAAGTTTCATTTATATAATTTTTCAAGGGATCTTATATGCGTTTTCACTCTTGTATGCTTTTCATACAAGTTTCACACAAGACATATACAAACTTTATAAGATTTATATATATCTTTTCCGTATGGGCAGTTTTGTACCAAAACAAAAACCAAAACTTGCATGTTGGGATAACTGGTTCTAAATTGGTGGCAGTTGTGGATGACTGAGGATATAGCTAGTCCGTCTGTGTCTCTGTGTCTCTTTCCAAGGTGTGCCCATTCTCTTTCCCTGTGACAGCTCATCAAGGCGCCATCCCCCGCAACCCAAAGTTGGATACACAATTAAGAAAACTGACAAAAAAAATCTCTGTTCTTTGTGTTTTTAGCCAGCTGTAATTTGCAGCATTATAGAAAATGTTGTATGAGATGGCTTTCCAACTTCTCGCCAGAGTATAAAAGTGAAATTTAGCAAGTAATGCATGAAGAACAACATTATGATAAATTCAAATAAATGACTACTGCCCTTAATCTAACAGTGACAAATTAGTCAAATTACTATAAACTTTACAACAGTACTGCAAACGACTTTGTCTTGTGCTGTTCAAACTCACACAGCCTTCAAATATTCCACATATGTCCAACAATATGAAGTTATTGCAAAAATATTTATTAATTTACGTGTGACAGCAAGACAAGTATATGAAAGATAGATGTAGACAACATGGTGTCACCCACTGGTTCATGGACTCATTTTAAAGCCTCAGTGTTAGCATTTCAGCCATCAGCATGTTCATGTTCATTTTTTTTTGCTGTCAAAAGTGACCCTATTTGAATTGCCAAGTAGAATCCATGGGCTGCATGCACAGGCACATAATTTGTGGAAAGTAGCATGCAAAAAAAAACAAAGAAACAGCAAATACTAGAAATAGGATGCACAGTGATGTAGAGGTTAGCACTTTTCACTCACAGCTTTAAGGTCCCTGATTCAAATTCATCAGCCAGCTGGGAACCTTGTTGTGTGCATGTTTGGTTTACTTGTGCAGACCAAAGACATGTGTGTTAGGTTATTTTTTGACTACAAATTAAACAAATGTGTAAATGTGACCGTGAACGTTGTCTTTCTTTTTGTGTTAAGCTTTTATTGTCTTTTGTGAGTCCTCTTGGGTCTAAGTGGCATAAATTTCACCATCACATGAGTGCAAATGTCTGTGCAGATGTTTGCATGCCTGCCTGTTTTTGTGACGATACAGACACATCATCTACTAGGCAATGGGCTTAACAGAAACTTCAAATAAGTATAACAGGAAAGACTACTTAATCTTCACGTCTCCAGCTGTCAGTGTCCATGTCCACAACAGAGTAGGATCAAAGCTTTATACTGGCGACCTGCCGATGGTGTACCCCACCTCTTGACCTATGACCACTGGTATGGGTTTCAGCTCCCTGTGACCCTGAACTGTATAAACCGTTGAATGAGCCGATGAATGGGTAGAATTTCCCTTATAAAAACTAGATCACAGACGTTTTGGATGGACTATTAGTGAAATTAACCTCACAGCAGTCCAAATAATTTGTCACATAGCTTCAGTTAAAATGTATAAACAGAACAAACACAAGTGAGAGCTCCAGCTTGGTCATAATTTTGCTGAGGTGAAGTTTGATAGACAATCACCACAGCCATCATTCACAGCTGACATCCCCCTAATGATTTATAACTTTAAGCCCTAACTGACTTAAAAAAAATTTAAAAAATTTAAAAAATCCTCATTCTTATTGAGCCTAAATCCTTTTTTTTTTTTTGTATATGGTTGCAAACAGGTTTTGTTTGCTTGCTTGTTTTTTGGCTCTAAAGTTAATCATTTTAACATGGAAGTGGGGATGGACTCACTTCATGAACCAGCCTCTCGTCACCATTCAGTGAACTGCAGTTTTTGATACTGATGCATTAGCATTGTATTTCTTTGTATTTCTATGGCATCGGCTGGACAGAACAACAGGCCGCAGCACAAGAAACAACAGAACTTTCTGCCATTTACATTTATTAACTACTTTTTAATGCAAGGTGCCAAAATGCTAAATGGCCCACTTTGTGTGGTTTTAGATTAAATCAGTTGCTGTGACGCTCTACTCCTACCCTGACCACCACATGCCTGTTCCGTAACTTCCAGACCACTGTGTACCATCAAACCGTGGGTTTAAAATAACCCTGTCAGTGGTTGATGTGTGAGATGAACCAAACAAACTCCTGCAGCTCCCTATTGAACACTGCAGACCCAGGAAGCATCGGCCTGATGAGTCAATGCAGGAAGAGTTGATCATGATACTGCTGCTGTTTTTCATCACTGTCAGCCTGACTGTTCATGGGCATCTACGCAAACCGCATCTACTCACAATTATAGACATGTATACATCCAAAAGGCCCACAAAGCCAACTTACTTTAAAAATAATTTTACTGATTTTATGGTTTTGTCACATAATGCTTGTAAATGTATCTTTGTACACAACTACAATGACTTTTAAATCAAACAGTCAAGACACGATTGAAGTGCAGACTTTCAGTTTTGATTTAAGAAGCTTTGCAACAATTTTGCATCAGCCGTGTAAGAATTTTTATACACAGTACCCCAATTTCCAGAGGCTCAAAAGTAATTGGAAAAACTGAAATTATTAATTATTAAATATAAAGATTTTTTTAAATACTTGGATGAAAATCATTTGCAGTTAAAGGCTGCCCGAAGCCCAGGGTTCATCAACACCACCGAATGCTGTACTGACTCCCTTTAGATGCCCCTTACTGTGGCCACCTTCAGTTGCTGCTTCTTTGTGGGTCTTCAGTTTGCCTTCAGTAACTGATAAGCATCTTTTATTGGTTAGAGATCAGGTGACTGACTTGGCTGTTGACCAATATCCTATTTCTTTGCCTTGATTGTATACTTTGGCAATGCTGTGCTTACCTCATTGACAGCTTTCTTCATTTGGCAAGATGAACCAAAGAAAGAAATTCAGTCATCCACTTTAGTGTTCTTCAGGGGCCTTTTAGGTCTTTCAGTGTTGCTGAGCTGGCCGGTGCATTCATTCTTTTTAAGGCTGTCCCAGACTGCTGATTTGGGCACTCCTAGAGGATTTGCTATTTCTCGTATTTATTTATTTATTCATTTATTTATGTTTTCCAGCCAAATGATGGCATCCTTCACTTGCATTGACATCCCCTTGGAACTTTAAGATTTCCAGTGAACAACAACAAAACACAAATTCAACACTTGGAATCAATTCCAGATCTTTTATCTGCTTAATTTGTGGTGGAATAATGAGCAAACCGCCCTCCCCTGAGCATGAAACTGCATATCTAATAACTTTTGAGCCTCGGAAAATGTCCTAAACAATGTTCCCAAACAGTTAAAGCAACACATTTATTAAATCCCTTTAATTAAAGCTAAAAATCTGGTCTCCCATCACATCCACTGTAATGGTGAACAGAGGCAAAATGGTTTTACTATCTAAATACTTACTGACCTCAGTGTATTGGAATAAATCTGTTGGGTATCTTAATCTGGTTCTGAATTGATCAAAAAGAGAATACAGGTATCAAAGATATTATAAAGCCTCTTATACAAGTACAATGCAGTACAGGATGTATGTATGTATGTATGTACAGGTGAATCAACTTAATTATGGCTACAGCTACAAGACAGAAACCACAATATCTCCCAGGCTGTACAGGGAACACCCTCGGGTCCATTTTTACCCACAAACCAGTTTGCTATGTCCATGGTCATTGGTGCGGCTGATGATTAGATTGGCCTGTCTAAGTAATGAGCTCATGCCCATAAAACCGCTAAAGTCATTAACCTAATAGAGCTCACTGTAATGGACGGCCATCTTCTGCCATGGATCCCCGCCACCAAGGCCATAAAGTGCAATCTCTGATGTCTCCTGCCAGAACTCGGCTTTTAGCTTCATACCTCTACCCACCCCACCCATTAGGTCACATCCAGCAATAACTGCATCCCTACCATCCACCGTGGCCTCCACAGAGACAATAAAGGCAATTATATTAAGCAACCATTTGAGATCCTATTAAGTTTTGGTTGGCTAGAGTCTTTTGGTTTGGGTCTGGGAAGTGTGGGAGGCTTTGATGCACTGCTTTGCCACGTGTAACTGACATCACATCTCTCAGGTCGTGACTGTCTGCAGATGGACATATTCCAGGTCAGGTCGTGTCCGGATGTTAAACGTCACTGAATGCTCTTCCTGAGCTTGGGAGTGACAGCAAAACCGGTTTGTGTCACAATAATGTGGACTTAAAGCCCTTTATGTAAGGATGTCTGAGACCATCCACTCGTTCACTCTCTATATGCTATATTCTCTATATAATCCACTCTGAATGGATTCACTGAATGGAGTTAACCAAAATGTCAGATGATTCAGACATTTATCGACACTGACAGTATAGTATACATGGCTATATCCAAAATCATTCCTTTTCATCTATTCTTACTTTCTTTATAATTAACACTAAACAGTTTGCTAGCAAATTTATCATTCATTATCACTGAAAATTGGTGCTGTCATTTTTTATTACTATACAGCAGAAGCATTAACAGAATAGTAAATAGTTTAATTTTTAAGGCATTATATAGCGGATGACTGACACATAAATGATCCAGACACTGAAATAAAATCGATAAATGCAGTGCACTTTAACTAGGGAGTGGTTTTTGACGCAGGAAGAGTCTCACACAGCCTTTATTTCGCCCTTAATTGAGTGAGTCTAGAGATCGCCTCAGGGCTAAAAAGTACAAACAGTTTTCAATGTGAGACATCATTTAAAAAAAAAGCACTGAAAAGAGTGCGTGCTCATGTGTGTGGTTCACTGCTGGAGGGTTAGCACCACTCAATGATGTCTCTATCCCGCCTGGATTTCCCGGACTCTTTTGGGAATTCAACCGAGTAGCACTCCAATCACCAGCTGGCTCCTGTAACCTGCTGCGAGTGCTAGCTGTCTGCTGCAGACAGCCCAGGAAACAAGAAAAGCTGGTTAATGTCCAGAGTACATGAACCATTTAATACATCACATTATCACACCCTGCACAGGGAGAAAGGATGTGTAATGCCCTCCTGATTCTCGGTAACAACTATCACCGTGCCCATGAGCAACCTAAAAAACTAATTCTACGACTAAAATCTAAAAACATTTAAAACAGGGTTTCTCTCTAGCTATGGGTCAGAGCAGTGCATCTATATGAAGACAACAACCCATTAGGTACAACATATTAGGTACAATCCTTATAACCAAAAAGGTACATATGTACACCGAGCACTTTCACAAACATCAGGTTCACCTGATGTGCAGGGTTGGACCCTCTTTCGCTTTCAGAACTGCCTTATTTTTTGTGGCATAGATTGAATAAGATGCTTGAAACATTCCTCAGATATTTTGTTCCATATTAACATGATTGCTGCTGATTTGTTGACTCCACATTTATGACGCAACTCTCCCGTTCCACCTCATCCCAAAGTTCCTCTATTGTACTGAGAATTTGTGACTGTGGAGGCCATTTGAGGTCACTGGATTCACTGTCATGTTAAACAAACCACTTTGAGATGATTTGTACTTTATGACATGGCAGGTTATCCTGCAGCCACCAGAAGATGGGTGCACTGAGGTCGTAAGAGGATGGACATGATCACCAACAATACTCGGGCTACTCAAGTAGGCTGTGGTATTTAAATGATCAGTCGGTGCTAAGAAGCCCAATGTGTGCCAAGAAAATATCAGCCTAAATGCACTGGGTTCCTGACATGTGATTGGCTTGCTTAGATATCTGCATTAACAAACAAACAGAACAGGTGTACCTAACAAAGTGGCCGGTAATTGTATGTTCCCGAGCAGAAAAAGGTACATCAGGTGAACTGTTTCTTCTAGATTCTGAGGTGCTGTATGAGAACACTACGCTCAAAAAAATAACTATTTGAATGAACATTAAAAAAAAAATAATCATGGAACGGATTTCCACGTGATTAAATTGTTTTATTTTAGCATTGTGCAACTCTGTTATTCCAACTTAGTGTACTTGAGTTGGACCAACTTGATTAATTAATGATGAATCAGCCTATTTACTGCAGTTGATTCCAGTTTAATTTAATTGAGCTGATCCCACCCATGCAAATTACGTTTGTCCAATAAAAATACTTAATGCTAATAGAAAGCCATTTATTAATGTGGAAATCCTTCCCATGATTATTTTAAGTTTATTTAAAGAGTTCTTTTTGAAGTGTTCAACAAAGTCTAGAAAGGTCATAAAACTTTAATAGATTTATAACAACTTTCACATAGTTGTCACTCCAACCATCCTCTTATCTTTATCAAGGTTGTGTGTGGTTTTACCTTGTCTTTGGCAGGTTAAACCACAATAACTAGCAATAGCATACATGTGTGTATGCTTCCCTGCCTCTTATAACCCCAGTGATTTTGCTGTGGTTTGATATCTCACGTGATCTTGGACTCTCGCGAGTCCAGGCAACTAACCACTCTTACTAGATTGTATCATGTAATCTCGACAAGAATAAATTAAGATAAGTTGTTGAATTTCATGCAGCTCCTACATAATTTAATTACGTTCACCATAGAAACATGAAATTATTTTTGTTCAAATTACAAGTTAGAATCTTGTAAATGTAACAACCACCCAATTTCATTTTTTTTTTGAGTGTAGGCCAAGCACACTGGGACTAATTCAAGAACCATTTAAAAAAAAAATTACGTTAAACAACAAAAAAAAGGAGCTTTTTAAAAAAATAAATAAAAGAATGGTGTTCACCACAATTCAGCGCTACTCCCAATAAAGTATAAAGTACAAGGATAGAAATAACTAATACTGGTGTACCCTTAAATGTATAATAAGTGCTTTATTTATTATTATTGCACAATTGGAAATCATGACCCAATCAGGTTCCTCAAATACCTATTGTGTATGCCAAAACACAACAGGTATGCTTGTGGCAATCTCCAACACCCATCTCTCAACTAATCATCACACACAATGAAAATACACACAAAGCAGGAACATACAAACAAACACACACACGCACACAAACCATCTCCTGCACTGGCCTGATTAGTGGCCGGAACAATTACTGTAATCGTGTCATCTTAACAAAGGAACAGATAAGGAGTCAGTCCTTCCCCCTCCACCCTCCTCTCTTATCACTCAAATCACCACGCTCATGTTTACCCAGGCGCACGCACACACACACACACACACACACACACAGAAAGCCAAAGAAGTACTGGTGAAAGCACCATTTCCTACAGATGTCCATCATCCTTTTCAGATACGTTTGGACATTTCATGCGACTTCACCTAAAGCTGGAAGAAGAAACAGTAAAACAGTCTGACAAAATTTACCTCACACAGGGAATTAATGCAGGACATAAATGTATCGATCTAATATTTGTAGTCCCCAGATGGTGCTGTGCATCCTGTTGATGATGGGCGACTGATTTCTTCTCCAGTATTTGTTTTTGGTGATATATGACAGACTGATGTGAAAGTTAGTTGAGACATTCATATCTCTCTCAGCATTAAGGGAAACAAGATTACTGTGAGAAAGTTTGCGTTTAGGTTAAAACAGGAGTGTGACTGCGTAGACTACAGTTTCAGAGTTAATAACATGGCTATCTTGGATGTTATAGTTAATGTTTTGCCTTTAGTAACGCTGTCACTTTGTGCCTGTTTTACAGAAAAAAGGTTAGAACTATAGCAAATGCTAAAAGAAGTGAGAGAACACAAAACACAAAGGAAGCTTATGAGTAAATTTCAAGGGAGACAGGAAAGCTGAAAAACTACATACAGTATACAGCCATAATTTCCACTGTGAACTTTGACCAGCTTGCTTTAAGAGTCTTTTCTTTATTGAAGAACCAACAGCAGAGGGGTGCAACATACAACAAAGGAGCCTGACCAGAATCAAACGTTGTACATGAAGCCAGTTTTTGGTTATTTCAAATTTTTTCAGGTGTATTCATTCAGAGTTAAAGGAAATAAAATTCAAGTGACCGTGCATAGTAATAATAAACAACTGTATAAAAAATAACCAAACAAACCTCTGAAAACTCAGTTATTAAATGTGAATTATCCTTGAACTCTTCTCTGTGTTCTCTTCCTGGCTGCCAGGAAGCCAGCTGACCTCTGACCTTTCATCTGACAGATAGATAGATAGATAGATAGATAGATAGATAGATAGATAGATAGATAGATAGATAGATAGATAGATAGATAGATAGATAGATAGATAGATAGATAGATAGATAGATAGATACTGTACTTATCTTTGTTTGGAAGATAATAAAAGGCTATCCCAAAAGGTTGATTCTGTTCATCTGGACGTAGATGAAAAAAACTTAACTTCAGCCACTGAAGAAGTCACTTGGATGAGTGATGAACCGTTTCTCACATTGAAAACGTTATGTCCAGATGGACAGAATCAACCTTTTGGGATTTACTTACCTGGATGCTTGAGCATGCATCAAGACATAATAAAAGGCTAATTCCTCATTGCCCTAAATGGAAGGTGCTGATTTGAACTGAAAAATATAGACAGTAGGAGTGTTTTAATATTCTTTAAAACTCCTGCCCTTTGCCTAGGAAAACCTCTTGGCGGTCTTAATCATTCTTGGCACCTCCTGGTTTCTTTCTGTAGAAATAAATGAGTAATTAAGTAAACAGATGGGTAGGACATTAAGTAGGGTTGGGTTTTTTTTTTTTATCCAGTCACTTGTGACAGCTGTAACATCCTTGTCTCCTCTTCTCCTCTGACTCCCACCTCAGTCTGCTATTTCCAGTTCTCCTACGTATAAGAGGAGGGGTTTGTTTCAGTAATCATTTGACATCCACTCAGTCACTCCTGCTTAGCATTTACGTAGACAAATACGTCATATGAGTGACAAAGTGAACGGATGGAATTGTGGAGCAGAGTACTAAAAATGAAACATACGCACACCTTTTAACTGAGAATAATAAACAATAAGTCCTGTGTTTTCTTATACTTATTTATCAATTGATTTCCTATTATACATCACAATTACAAAAGGTCACAATGAATTCTGTGTAACACATGCTTCCTGGGCATGAAGCGATCAGTGAGTGGGGCTACCAGGTCCCTTGTCCCTTTAGGTTCCCGAGCCTCTTTGAAGTAGATGTTAGCGTGTTGTATTAGAGAGTCAATTTAAGGATGACAGAGGGATTCAGGAAAACTGCAGAGAGATGCAAAATGATGAGGCTGTGTCCATTTGTAATTGTTTTGCTTCACAGAGAGACCACCGTAACACGAACAGTTACAAAGAAGCGCAAAACAACTACAAAAGATCAGATAATGATGAGGCACAAGAAAAGGAAAAAAGAAACACAAAATTACCACAATGATAAAAACACGACAAATAAATCAGAATAGTCAAACAATTACAAATTAAGATGGTTATGCAGACAAAATATGACTAGATAATAAAAACAGAGAAGAGACACAAAAATACCAACGGCATACAAAAATCAATAACAGGCAAAAAAGAAGACAAAAAAAAACTTAAAATGCCAACAAAACAAAAACAAAAATGCAAAACAAACTTTTTGTGTCTTTCTCTGTTCATTGTTGTGATATCATTCATATGATTTAAAAAAAACATAATGAAACATCATCAGGAGAGAAAGGAGATCATCGTCAGAAAGTCCGTTAAATGACCTTCAGCAAGTTTCCCATTTTACCAGTCCGATCACACAACTTGCCATTCTTTGGCTTTGCTGAGTTTTATGATAAAATGGTTGGTGTAGAAAAAGTGTTTCCTGTACATCTGATTTGTTTCATTATGATTAAAGTGTTAAAAGTGTCAAAATGATCATATTGGTTGTCAATCAATATAACAGTTCAGCCTCATGGCCTTCATCAGAGCATGAGACAAGTTGGAGGTCATGTCACTTACATGCACTTACTTACATTTGACAGGTGGTCGGCTGAAAGAGTCACGTGGTAATTCACCGTCTTTGAGAACTCAGCATTGGAGTTACATGATCTCGGTTTAGCACAGCATTATTTTCACAGATTTCTTTTCTAAATCTCGTTTTTTTTAGGGATGCTTTAGGTGTGTGTTTCCTTCAGCACCATGGTACATTTAATCTTATGAGGCATTAACAACAAGGCAAAAAAGAAAAGTCTTTGAGATGCTAGCAATGACAACAGATGATGGTTGTCCTAGTAAATATTGTCAATGCTGCTATTGACAATTTTGCATTTACTCTGACCTTCTGATCGCCATCTCAGATAGCTGCAGATCACATAGGTAAAGGTTTGGTTTAAGGAAGATTATGTGATTTTTAAGGTATTTTATAAGAAAAAAAAGGGGGGGGGGGGGGGTTTTGGGC